>NDXB01006837.1:21196-40753 GCA_002631895.1 Agapornis roseicollis | reverse complement strand
TTGGGGGTGGTGGTCGATGAGAAAATGCACATGAGCCGGCTTCAGTGTGTGCTTGCAGCCCAGAAAGCCAACTGTACCTTGACTGCATCAGAAGGAGCGTGACCAGCAGGTTGAAGAAGGTGATCCTGCCCCTCTACTCTGCTCTCGGGAAATCTCACCTGGAGTATTGTGTGCAGTTCCGGTGTCCTCAACATAAAAGGGACGTGGAGCTGTTGGAACAAGTCCAGAGGATGACCACGAGGATGATCAGGGGACTGTAGCATCTGGCATAGGAAGACAGGCTGAGAAAGCTGGGGCTGTTCATCCTGGGGAAAAGAAGGCTGCGTGGAGACCTCATAGCAGCCTTCCAGTATCTGAAGGGGGCCTATAGGGATGCTGGGGAGGGACTCTTTGTTTAGGACTGTAGTGACAGGACAAGGGGTAATGGGTTCAAATTTAAACAGAGTAGGTTTAGATTGGATATAAAGAAGAAAATCTTTCCTGTGAGGGTGGTGAGGCACTGGAATGGGTTGCCCAAGGAAGTTTGTGAGTGCTCCATCCCTGGCAGTGTTCAAGTCCAGGTTGGATGAAGCGTTGGGTGGCATGGTTTAGTGTGGCATGTCCCTGCTTATGGCAGGGAGGTNAAGAAATTCTTTCCTGTGAGGGTGGTGAGGCACTGGAATGGATTGCCCAGGGAGGTTGTGAATGCCCCATCCCTGGCAGTGTTCAAGTCCAGGTTGGACGAAGCGTTGGGTGACATGGTTTAGTGTGGCATGTCCCTGCTTATGGCAGGGAGGTTGGAACTAGATGATCTTAAGGTCCTTTCCGACCCTAATTTATGATTCTACCTCTATGTTTATGGCTATCTTGCTTATCATTGACTGTACTGTAGACTGATAAAGCCTACCAACAGTTTTTGTAAGAAGTCGCCATAGCTTTACAAGTGCCTAATATAAATTCAGCTGGACTTAAGGTGGAAGGAACTTTAAGAATGCATGCAATCGGGAATCATGGGAACATTGTTTCTCTTTGAAACAAGCCTCTGAAAACAATTAGTTGTGCGTTTTATAGTAGCAGACAGATCTGTAAACCTTGATATGAGAGCTGTTTCCATATTTTTAATAGATATTTTTGCGTTGGTGTACTGTGGAGGAAGCTTTCCTGCAAATACTTACGAAATCATATTCTTTTGTTTTAAAACAGTTGGAAAATTGGTCCAGAAAATTAACAGTGTAGTCTGCATCTCTGTTTTCCTCCCAAGTAGAAATGGGAGAGGGGAAGTTAACTTTTCTAGATTTCAGTGTAGTATTGAAAAAGTGCCATTGAGTCAAGAGGTTACCGTGTCATTTTTCACTCCCTTCCCATTCTCAGAGTGCTTTTTTTTTTTCTGGCAAGTTAAATATTTTACTGGTCTGTGAGTCTTTTAATTATATTTAGAAAAATACAGTTCAGTGTTTTAATGGGCGTTTTGGAGTTCCTTGCTTCTCTGGATGCATCATGATTCTTAGGATTTGTCATAGATTTGCAGGCTGTGATTTCTAAATGCTTTTGAAATCTAATTGTCTTTCCAGAAACATTTTGGCAAATCTTAATCTATCCTTTATGAATTGAAAATGGTAGAAAGCAGTCTGATTTTTACCTGAGTAGCTTTTGTTCAGACTTTTAAAATATCATTTTAGTAAATCTGCCTCCATAATACTCTTCTTTTTTTTTTTTCCCTGTTTTGTTTAGTGTGCATATATGTGAGATGTAAGTGATCTTACTCTAGTAAAGAAATAAAAATGCTGATTAAAGTTTCTTAAGAATCCTCACAAGTTGTGAGGAAGGANCTCCATAATACTTTTTTTTTTTTTTTTTTTTCCCTGTTTTGTTTAGTGTGCATATATGTGAGATGTAAGTGATCTTACTCTAGTAAAGAAATAAAAATGCTGATTAAAGTTTCTTAAGAATCCTCACAAGTTGTGAGGAAGGAGTTGTCCATATAAGTGTTAAATATTCAGTCAGCTTTGCAAATAGAAACATAAGGAAAGTTTAATTATAAGTGAGGCAAGTTAGTATAAGTAAAGTACTTGCTGACTGGTAAATGATTCAGTACCCTGGCTGGTGTAAATTCCAGTACTGATCAAGATTATCCAGTTTGCAAAACTACCTATGAAGATGGTCATGCATTGATATAGACAATTCTTGTAGAATGGTTAAGGGTATATTAATGGTGCCCTGAACTCCTTATGGATTACAATTCTCTTAAATGTGTGTTTATTATCTGTACGTTAACCTATAGATTTTTCTCCAGAGATATTCTTCTGTTGCTCTCTGTAGAAGCACTGTGTCAGGGTGATGTGATGGAAATTTTAGCACTGCTGCACATGTCATAACTGTTTTCAGGAGCTTAGTTGTATGCTTTTTGTCAATAAACATAGTAAATTCTATGAATAATTGCAGAAGGCTGCTTGACAGTAAAGAATATCTTCTCTTCAGAATTACACATTCTCTCTGAGCACATAATTTTGCATTTTAGCAGAACATTTTCCCTGAATCTGGCAGAATATTGAATGAGCTGTGTTAATGTTTGGACCCTGAAATAGTGAGGAGAAAGTTCTTTTTACTGTTGTCTGAGATGTGTGATGTTGCAGTGCTCCTACCCTTTCCTAAAATTCTTGCTACCTGTGACAATGCTTTTAGAGTGACACAACAATAGGTGAAAAGCATGTGAATATCCCCAGGAGATACTGCCATTGTGTTCAGTTTTTAGAGTCTCCATTCTTTGTGGTCTTGTCTGTATGTTGTACATGTCAGTCACATTGCTGGTATATGTTTTGGGGCTTTTATTTATTGTTTTTAAGGGAGAAGCTATGGTTTTGGTTTGGGGTTTGTTGGTTTTCTTGTTGCCAAGCTGCCTAGGAACAGTAGCAGTTCCAGTGATGGATATGAAGATGCATTAAAAGCATATATATGTTAAATTTTATGCTGAAAAATTGATTTTGAAAAATTGATTTTAAAAAATTAAAAAAAAAAGGCTGAGAAAACCCTATTGCTCACAGTTCTCTGAGAAATCAAACTACATCAAATTAACAGATGGATTAAAGTAAAAATGTTCAACTTTTTGCACCAAGCACCACTACATGAAAATAACTGATTTATATACTTCTCAGCAACTAACAATGAGGCTTAATAGCAAATGCAGTACATAGCTCTCAAATTGTTTAAATTACTTTAGGGCTGGTAGGTAGAGAAGTTGAATGAAATTCTCACTTCCTTTAACGGAACAAATCTTACTTTGATATCAGTATGAGTCACTGGATTAAGCATGTTTCACATAAATCACTGGGTTAAATATATGTAAATATGGTAGCATCCTATCCTGATATGCTCTCAATCTGTTACAATAATGAACAGCTGATCTTAAGTTACCTTTTCAAACAAACAAACAAAACAAACAAAGAAAACCCCAGAAAACAAAAAACAACCCCCCAACTTTGAATTAGTACTCCTTCAAGCAAAGGTAAAGCTTTCTCAACAGCTGTCTAGAATTTATTGCTTTAAGGTGTCCTTTGTCTTGGTAAGAAATGAAAAATAAGCTTGAGGGTTTTTTTTAATGTATCTGTTTGGAGCTTTTGAACAGATGTTTTACTGAATGCATATTTGTTGCTTAACAGTGGGCTTTTAGTAGGACCTGATAAAATTGTATTTACTGAGTAACAATAGCTGAAACACATTTGAATGAAATAACTGAATTTAATTTTGTGTATAGTTTAGAATATTTTCTAATGTTTGTTTTAAACAGAAATGACCTGTAAATAATTGGGTGGGTGTTGGGGTTTTGTTTGGTTTTGTGTTGTTTATTTTTTGTTTTTGTTTTGTTTAATTGAGTAGTTGGTATTGCATTTTCACTGCTGCTTGATTTTGTGTTTGTAGAGCCAGAATGAAGACTGGGGAGGTTTGTCTGAGGATATCTTATGATTAAGAGCAATCTAAGGCATTAGCCCTTTTGACCCCCATCTAAATGATTGGTAACTACCGAGTTTACCATTTTGGTGGCATGGATTAAATGGGTGCTATGCAAAGACTGCTGCACGTGTAATTAAGTCCTTGCAAGGGTAAACAGAAAATGGGTGATGGGCTTAACTTTCTGCAACACTTGCATGATGGTCTTTAAAGAGTGCTTTGAGTGTTCCCTTTTTATTTTCCTTTGTTTACTAACTGCATCAACTGGAAGTGTCTGACTTCTAGCTCTCTTTGGTGTTGATAATCAAGTGGGATAATGCAAGTTAGAGAAATGGTTACTAAGACTAATAACTAAACAGATGTTTGGCTTTGTTTACTTACAATCAACCCATGTAAATGTGTATTTACTGGAAAATGAGCTTTTTACATCTGCTGTGCAAAGAAAATGGGGCCTAAAAAGACTGCTGCAGTTGACTGTATATTAAGTGCCGGATGCTGCATGACAGAACAAAGCTTATTTGCATATATAGTGCATTGCAACATATTTTTTGTCCAAAGCATAAGCGGAATGCATTGTGGCAGTTCCTTTTTATAAAGGTAAGATTTTATTTTACATAAGTCACGTTTAAAACACATGTGAAAATAATTTGCTAGAGAAAACTTTGCTGCTTATTTGATACAATGATGAAAAGTAGTTCAGTAAACAAATTGTCTTTTGTAATGTGGAACTGCAGTAATAGGTCTGATTTCATATGCAGCTTTATAAACATCAGCATTTAGGTTCCAGACAAAAGAAAATTCTTATAGACTAAAATATTTTGTAATATGTTCAAAATCAAATTCACTGTTGGTGTATGGATATTTTTACCATTTAAAAGTTACCTAGTATATGAAACAGCTATTGATCCATCTTGGGGAGTGGCTAATAACCTGCTTTTGTATTAGACTTGTAGAATTAGGGCATTCAATAAGTCATTTGTTCAAAATAGAATTTGTATGAGTTTTGACATAGTCTAAAATAATCATGAGAAAACCTAAATGCTCAAGCTTGATTCTTTTCCAGTTTTTCTTCCCCATGTTTATTCCTCTTTTTCCTGTTTATAACAAGTTTATGTATGAAGAGTGTGATTCTCACAGTGAGAATTAGTATCAATACTGTAAAACTTTTTTGTAATTAAAAATTTTAAAAGTATTTGTGTTGCTTGGGACCTATGCTAAACAGAGCTTTTACGTAGGAGTCTTCATCTTTTTGTTGTCTTGGCTACAAAAAGCCATTCTGGAACATGCAGCCTCAGGCTTGGAGAATTCTGTGTGACTCCAGTCTCCATACTTGTCTGCAGTATGTCTCTGATCAACTAAAACGGTGCCCATACACAGAATTAAAGAAATGTGCATAGTCCCCCTTAATTTAAACACAGCAGCATTACTAGATGCCCGTGGGATGCGTCCTGGCCTGTACCCTTCCCTGAAAGGAGTGAAGGAATAGCGGCTGTGTACAGAGCTTAGTTTACATGGTTGGCATGACTCCACAGAATATGGATAAAGGGGCATGGGGCAAATAGATGGTTGTATATAACAGATGGGGATAGTTTGCCTGCTGGAAGAAACTGCAGATTGCATAGTGGAAGGAAGATCATCTGTGGTAAAGAAATATTTCCTCAGGTAAAGGACTTTGTCTTTGAGCGAGGGGAAGAATTTGACTCGTACAGCTTCTGTGCTTGGCTTAACCTGGTATTTAACAGATTATACAGCTCAGATTACTTAATCTGTGTTGCTTTATCAAGCATAAACAAGAACTAGAGGAGGACAATTTGGGGTTCTTCTCTGTTTCAGAGAGATTTGCTTATAAATTTAAGGTATACCTTGTATAATGTTAAAAACCCTAGAGTGGCATTCAACTAGACAGTGTAAAATCTCTTTATTGTACACTCAAGTTCTGCTGAATAGAATTTATACATTCTCTCAAAAGCAGTTTACAGGTGGTGAAGTCATGGACTTGAGTCAGAATGCAGTTTCCTCATCACCTAAAATAATGCTGACAGTGTCTTATGTTGAGAAGGATGGATCCATTCCTGCTGCTACCTTTGTGGAAGCACTTGTGTTCATGCACTTGCCCTGTGATTACATGGTTCCTAGCTTGTTAGCTAAAACCTGAGAATATGCAGGAGGGCATGAGGGAAGTGCCAGGAGGAGGAAAGCAGTAGCATTGAAAAAGGAAGTAAAAGACATCTGCTTTTAGTGGCAGACAGGACTTCTGCTAAAGCAACTTAAATTACACTGGGAATTTTTAAAAAAATAAATGTAATTTAAGTGTTTAAAAAGCCAGTGTTACCCATATATCTTGTCTTCTTTCATGTCTGCTGTGGACCCCCAAGTCAGCTAGCCTAGTTAAGTAAATTCTAATTCACCTGCACCCCTCCTTTTGACCTGAGTCATAGAAGTGTAGCAGAGCGCTTCAGTAGCAGTATTGACTTCCAGAGTTTTCAGTTGTCCTTTCCCTCCCTCTTTCCTTTTGTGCCAGAAAAACTGTGTGACCATTCTAGAACTAGATTTCAGATCCATTTAAACTGATCCAATTTAAATTGCCTATTTCTAAAAACATAGTCAGCAGGTTTTCTGTGTTTATAACTTGGCCCTGCAAACATTTATTCCAACAACTCTTAGAAGGTAAAGTGCTGCAGAACAAGAAAGAAGGACAATGCTTAAATGCCATTGCCATGGAAGCTGAATGATACTGATCGTGACATGGTCTGTTACAACATATTTTGATCATACCTTCAAAGATACAGCCCTGCAGTTTAAGAAATGGTCCTTAAGGAAAGGGGAGTAAGTAATGTAAACTTGTAGGTACAGTGCTGGAGGAAAACATTAATGAAACCTTACCTGCGTAATTTGGCAAACTGCAGAACATACAGACACTGTGAGATTATCTGATAGAGACCTTGGTGGTTTGTAATAGTTTTGGCTCTAGCTTTACAATAAGAAGTATTCAGCAGTAGTATTTGCTTGAAGCATTTGTGATTTTGTGGTGAGGAAGTGGAGCCTTCAGTGGATGCTTAGAACCGTCCTTACCTTTTAAACATTAGACTGTCAGTTCTTCATAGCTTGTTGTGTAGCAAATGATTGGCAGATATAAACCACTCTCCTGGAGAGATTACCACCTATGATCCAGCAGATTGGAATAGCAAAGAAGAAGCAGGAAGTATCTGCTATTATCCAGTTATACTACATGAAGTTTCCACTGATACTTTTATTCCTGCTTTTGAGAAGGAGGCAGGCATTCTGGCCACTGCTTATCTTATATCATGCCCTTCTGCTCTGGTCTGTTGAGGTTATGTTTCAGAGCCAAAGTGTTTGCACATGGTAGGGTGTTTTGCTAAATAACATTTGCATGACAGCTGCTGCTGTTCCAGACTCTGGTTGAGTATTGTGTTGACTAGTTTAACCAATCTTGAAGGTTTCTTCTTTTTGTTCTCTGTATAGGAAGCTGCAGGCAAGATCTTGACCTGGAGCTGGCATTGATGTAGGATTGTACTTTGGATTTGAACAGCATCATAGTTAATATTAGTCTCTGAACATGTTCAAGACCTCATGGGTATTTCTAGGTTCTCTGAGAATACATCTTGCATTCCTTTCAAAGTAGAGTTTGCTCAATAACCCTGTAGTTGGCATTTCTGAATAGTTAGCTAACCAAGGATTGGGAAATGGGCACTCTATTGTTTTGAAATCCCTGAAGAGGCAAGTGAACAGTGGAAATTTCCTAAAGCAGGCTTTCATTAGAAATATTTCCTAATAAAGTTTCAGAATGAGAGTGTAAAAGTAGTTGCTTCTGAAGCACTGCTAAAAAAAGTTATTCTAAAGTGTTTCTCCTACTGTAAGAATTTCAGATTTCTAAATAGAAGCCCTTGGACCTCCTCTCTTTTCCCCATAGCCTGTTTCTATAGAATTAGTCCCAAACTGCTGTGCACTCCGCAGCCCCACATCTTGTCTGTGGTTCTAGCTTGGGGTTTGTTTAGATGCTGGGGGAGGGGGGGGAAGCAGTCCTTTATCAAAAGATAACAGTTGTAATTTTTGCTCGCAGCTTAACGTGGATTGCCTTCATAGACTTTGTGCTGGTTTTGATGAGAAAGAAGTTAAAATAAAAACCTAAGCAAACTTTCCCTGACAAAGAAGGCATGACAAATATTCATGAAGTCTGTGTCACTCCTGTGATGTTGTCAGTAATATGGCAGTACTGCAGAACACTGAACTTAAGTCAGTTTGGTGTAGGCATAAAAAATTCCTTGTCTTTCTCTTGCCGGAGGTAATAAACTATTTTCTTGTCCCCTACAGACATGAAATAGCTTAAACTGCAGCAAGAAAATAAATTCCAAGTAGATGTTAGGCAAATTTTCCAGCGGTGATGATAATGAAGCATTTAAGTAGATTGCTTGGAGGGCATTAAGAAGTTTCCATCACTGGATGCCCTTACCAGATTAAATACCTTTCAGGGATGTTATAGGTATGCTGTTCGGGGGACTGGATTAAATGAAGTCACTTCTAATTTTAGTTTTAATTATGTTTTTTTTAATTAAGTTGGGTCATGACAAAGTTGGCTGAGGAAAAAGTTGGGATGGGCCTAGCTAAATGGTCTGTTGACTCGAATAAACTCTACCATTTTTATAATTCAAAAATCTAATGATTCAGACTGCCAATTTCAGGGGGTGTTATTAGCTTTTTTTTAAAATGAGCTGTAAACACAGATGTCAGTTTGAAAAAGATGAATTCTGGTAACTTTAAAACACTGTGGAATTGCAATGTGCAGCTTGTATTGTAGAGCTATTACTGTTTTGGCAAAGCTGGGTTCTAAGACCTATCTAGGTATTAAAGTCAGGTAAGCGTTTTTTTGTCCAAATTTTTAAATGATAATTTTTCAGAGGTAGTATTTCATGTTAGTTTGCCATTGTATTGTGCTGTAAGGAGACCATTGCCTCTTCCCTAGCTGCTAGATCAACTCATTTCTACATTCATTAGATCCAGATAGCTGGCTATCTTAAGGACATGCTTCACAGGCTCAGATGTTTTGAGGTCTGCAGAAACCCACAGAAGGTGGGCAAGGTAGTCTAGATACTGGTTGTAGAAGCTGCTGACAACTGTCCATTCAGCCAAATTTATCTTTTCTGGTATTCAGACTAGCAGGCTAACTGCTCTGGAGACAATGTGGCAGTAAAATAAAAATACTACTACTAATAATAAAAACCCCAACCCAAACCAGAAAACCAAGCCAAAATTAACAAATCATAGTTGCAGCTTGTGAGGTACTGTAGTTCTGTGATGGAAAATAATGTGTCAAACCCTTACTTTCCTTTCTGTTGTTTGTCAGGCAGCCCATAGTGTCAGACCCTTTGTGCGTGATGGTCTCAGATGTTCTCCTCAGAGGTCTTACTGAAACTGCAGTGTTTTCCATCTCACTGTGTTGCTGTGATATGACTTCATATTTCATTTATTGATGTCTTCCATTTAATCTTTCAGATTTATCTCTACAATGTCAGTTTATTGCTGGTTTAGTTGCAGGTGGTGTTTACATGGTCTATAAGCTGAAAAGCCTCCAGGAGTGAAATAACCACTTTCTTTCCATCGTTACCTGACAATTCATCTTACTTTATCAGTAGATAATAATTTTCTGTCAAGATGAGACACTAATCCCATAACAGTAACTTGAGTTGATCATGTAATTTTGTGTACCAGGATTTTCTCATCAAAGACAGTTAATGCCTCAAGTTCTAAACCATTGAAAATATGCATAGGGCAGGGAATACCATAGGGGTGTGTGGGAGAGTAGAGCTTTGCGAATTACTGGAAGGTATCAGGTGGGTTAACATGAAACGAAGACTTCCATGTCCTTTTTTGTTTGAACCAGTGATGTAAAATGGAACATGGTCAGCACTTCCAGGCCAGAGTGTACTAAATAGTGTGTGCAGCCTTGGATAAGCTTTGAACACAACAAGAATGAATTGTAGTCAACTTTGTAAGAGTGCTAGAGAGTGAGCTGCTCTCGTACTTTCTGTCCAGAGAGCTGGTGTAAAATTAAGGTGAAATCTGTTACCAGGCAATTTGGTGAAGACAACAACTTTGCTGGTTCCAGGTTTCGAAGGGTGTGAAACACTGGAAGACATTAGTTGTGTTCATGAATACATATCATGCCAACAGTGTATTCCTTGGGCTGGTATGTATGTTACCCATTATGCAATGCCTTTTCCAGTTAGTAATATGCCTCAATATCTTATTTTTAATTTAGGCTGACACTTAAGTGCAATATGAGAGGCTTTAAGAGTAAAAATTCACATTTTAAATTCTCTGTTATTTGTATCCTCTATTATACACCAAATTCTTCTGAATTTTACCCTAAAAAAAAAAATCATCACAGCAGACTTTTGTGACTGTCACTCGGCATTAGGTGCTATTGTTTTGTGAACTACTGGATTTGTAGTTGGCTTGATCAGAATAATTTTAACTACTGTGGGATAATGTCCATATTACTGATAGTGAAAAGCAGTATAAATCCCATAAATCTTCTAAGATATTCTTGTGCTTTTTTGTAATTGGAGATTAGAATTTGAAAATATGTGAGGTTGCTTGTGTGAATAAACTGAGGTAACACAGAAGAAATTTTTAGGTCTAGAAGTCTTGTAACACTTCTGTAATTTTGGGAGTGGGGTGCTAAAATTGGCTGAAGATTTTTATCAGTACATCATGAAAGATTAGTAACTGGTATGTAGAGAGTTGTGGTTTGTGTCCCCACCACCACCACTTCCCTCCAACCCCCCCTTCCTGCCAGGTTTGTAATGGGCGTACTCCTAAATTGCTATTATTCCATCAAAAATGTCCTCATCTGTCTTTGTGGCTGATTTTAATACAGAAAACTGAGTGTTGCTTGCTTTCTAACTCCTCTTTCAGCAAATTGAATATTAATGTTCATGCTAATGAAACAAGAGTATTAAAGTGACATAATTCAAAAGTAAAGGAAACTTTGTCTGCTGAGAGGCATTTCTGAGATAGAGTCCCTGTTCGAAAAACAGGAGCTTTCACAGATAATGCCAAGTAACACCACTACTGTACTACCCTGCCACGGTGCTGCTTACAGCTGTGTTCTAGAGGCCTGTAAACAATCCGTGCTTATCAGAGCAGATTTGGTGTGGGATGTCAAAACTTCACTTAGCCCGGGGTGCCTGGGTTGTTTCTGACAGTAGCCAGTAGTGTCTACCAAAGAGGTTAGAATGGAGCAAATACATAGGATGCGCCATCTCTTCGAACAGTATCTCAGCTTCAAATAAGTTTTGGCTGAGAAAAAGCTGATCTTACATAATACAGTAATTACGAAGTTGTCCTGTATGTTGTCGGACCCCATATTGCAAGGGGGGGGGCTTAAAATGGTGTCATGTGTTCTCCCCCACACCAGNCAGTATCTCAGCTTCAAATAAGTTTTGGCTGAGAAAAATCTTATCTTACATAATACAGTAATTATGAAGTTGTCCTGTATGTTGTCGGACCCCATATTGCAAGGGGGGGGGGCTTAAAATGATGGTGTCATGTGTTCTCCCCCACACCAGAAGTCTAGTGTAGTCAAAAAATACAGTATTGTATTTATGTATCAAATGTCCTTTTCATGTCAGAGATACAATAGTGAGATAGTATTTTTGTTTTCTTGCATATCTCTCCACCTTTCTATTATGTATAAGAATATGTACATTTCTTTTGTAGCCACGTCATGAATACTTTAATGTCCCAGTGTACTAAATGGCTTCATTCATCATGCATGCAGAATTTCAGAGGAAATAGACCTGTGACTTACTCATGGCAGGACATTACCATCAGCTTGGTGAATCCAGTCATCTTGAATCTAACAGAATGCCACAACCATTCTCCGCTGTTGTACTTTCTTCTTCCCCTTCTATTTTACAGTGTTGTCTCTTCACGTCTCCTTTCAACAGAACTTGTGCTTGTTGGCATATGGTTTTAACTTTTTTTGTGTGTAAGCTTGAAGTCTTATGCTTAAAAGTTCTGTAGAATTTTCTGAGCTAAATATCTATATACTGCAACACCAATACTGTAACATTACTTGACCTGTGTTTATCTTGCAAATAAGTTGTGGTAGTGTTTAAACATATGCTTAAAACCTGTAGATGAAGTTAATATTTACAGAGAAACTAATGAAGCAGTAGTATGTGAACTATGTATACATACAAGTGTTAAATGATGTTACACACAATTCTATACGGACCTTGCATCTTAATTAAAGGTGCACACAGCAATATATTTAATGAGACCTCCTTATGAAGAGGAGGAAGGCAGAACTGATATGGGCAGAAAGAATGACAGGTAAATCTGAAGTTACAAAATTTGTATTTAATTGTTCAAACACTCTTGTGAGTAGCTGAACAATTGCTGCTACTGAAGGAGAGAACAAGCTCATTGCTTCACAAATGGTTAGGGTTGGAAAGAATTTTTTTAAGTCCATTTACAGTACACTTGAAAAATGTCACCTTCAATTGGCATTTCCAGTTTTAAGTGCAGGCTACCTTGTATATCAGAGAACTGCCACAAGGATGAATATAAGTGCCATTCAATTAAAACGTTAAGGGCAGAGAGAGAGGGCATGTATTGCATCCTCTGTTTGCCTAGAAGAGGAGAATAATTTGTAAGCTAAAACCAGTGCTGGTTTTGAAAATTGTGTAAATGTAATTAGCAAGAAATTGGTTACCGAGATTAACCACAAGCAGCTAGTTGCATGTACTATATGTGGTAATGCACTACCTTTTAAATATTAAACTGACAGAGAAATGGGGGATTTAGGGGATTAGACAAAAGATCTGGATTGGACTTGCAGCATTCTGAAGTCTTAGAATCAAGAAAGAACAAGATCGTAGGAGTGGCTTTCCACTTCCAAGTTTACCTTTATTCTGTAAGACATTAACAATGTGTTTGAATGTCTGGTTAATGCTGCTTTAGCCTGCATTATTTCATGCCTGTTGGCTTAAAATGCTGTGCACTGAGCTGTAATGAGATGCTGTTTTTCTTGTTATCTGTATACAGCTGCTTGCTTCTAAATGACTAGATAATGAATTAGCTTTCCTGGCATGTTTGAAATAAAGTGTAGCATGCACTTTTGTCTCATGTGAATGACTTTTTACCTCATCTGTGTTCTGATACATTTCAAATTTGCATTGTTTGCCTGGGGTGATTCTGAGCTGCAGGTAGTGTGTAATAGCACAGAATGCTTTCCATAACAATTGGCTAAAATGTTCAACACTTCCTAAAACAAATAACATGAACAAAACATGATTGTTTCTTAAATACTTCCTAAATACTTCTTATACTTGTTTCTTAAAAGTCATAATTGATGAAATAATTCCTCTAACAAAACACATTAGCCTTTAGGTGTTCCTTGAGATTGCGTTGTTGCTGTATGAATAAGAAGGCATGTCTGCCTCAAGGTTACTGCTGTAGTATTAAAAAATTTAAATCTCACCAAGTTTTAGGGTGAAAGACCTGTGGGCAAGTAGCCAATGTACTTGAAATACATTATTTAGGTTTATTGTTAGCCAATTACCTTGATATTCTTGAAGAAATTTAATCTTTAAATATATGCCTGCTGAAAATTACCGACAACTCTGAATTGGCAGTGGAGACAATAATACTGAACTGCTCTAAAGAGTAGTAGCAGCATTGCAATGTGTTTCTTCGTAGCTATCAATTTAAAATTGTGAAGTTGTTTTAGTACAAATGTTCTCAAGACCCTGAAATGCCTGAGAAGTTACACTTTGTTGTCACTTCTGTTGCTATAGCGAAGAATGTAGGATTTGGGTTTTTTTTTGAGTAAAATGTTTTAAGTTGGTGGATAGGGGAGATGCATGTCCTCTAAAATGAATGCAACATAGTAATCTGAATATGACAGGTTATATTAAAAATGCTACAAAGCCTTTTTTTCAATCAGTATCTCTTTTGGGGGATTTGTGTTTAAAAACACATGTAAATCTTTAATCCTGCCTTTCTCTCTGGCTTTGTCAAGGTCACTGCAGTTCTAAGAATATTTAAATATTGCATCAGTGATAAAAACCACAACATCATTAATATGAGATACAAGTATCTTGTTTCCAGTTTTAACTTTTGTTTTTCTTGCAATTTCTTATTTGCTGCTGGATTTTGGAAGCCATCTCAAAGTGTTCAGAGGTGGCCTGTTCCAGGCACTGACTGACTTTTAAATGAAGTTGCCTTTAAAATGTGGTTTGTTCTTTCAACCGTATACATGAACTGAACGAGAACTGTGAACATGATCATTTTGTGCTACAGTCAAGGTTGATAAAGATGATGTTCTGGTGTTATTTGCAAGATCTAAGACATTTAATTATATATTTTGCTTACAATGTTTTCCTGATACTTAGAAAGCAGTTGAATAATAATTTGCTGCCTTAACTGTTATCTGCCTTTTTTTTTTAATTGCTTCATGACATGTCTTGGTTTAGGATGCTAAAGTAAGTTTATTCAGACTGTGGATACTAAACCTGTTTGTTTCCATAGGGACACAGTATCCCTTTTTGATATTGTTAATGACTATGGAAAAGCACAGCCTAAGTATTTCTGATTAAACTACTATTTTTTTTTTTGGATGCTGTAAGAATAATGACTACAACAGTGATAACCCTTTGCAATGTTGTATTAAAAAACTTGCTCTGAATCTAAACAAAGCTATTTAAGATTAGAATTAATTTAACACCTTATGCTTGGTGTGGAATAATACCATTCCAATCCTGGCAATTCCTCCACTTCTGCAGGGGTCAGTTCTTGGACACCAACGGTACCAAGCACCTTGTCCTGGTTTTATGAACTACATATAGGAACAGTGTAAAAAAAAATCTGATCTCCTGTGAAGAGCTGAAGGGATACTGTGTCTTAGTTGCATCAGTCATTTCATTCATCCACTTATTCATTGTTCCCTAACAGATTTTTGAGACCCATGAAACAATTCACCACAAAAATCATCTGTCCCCAGTTCATGGCTTTGTTACTGGGTTGTGATTTGTTTCCTGCTGGTACATCTGAATTGCTTCAGTTTTATTGCACTTAAGGGCAATAAAATCTACCAGCGATTCCTGTGAGCTCTGGCAATCTAATTATCAGTACTTTGAAAATTGCAGCTAATCCTGTGCTTGCAAACTGCAGTACTTCTTTATTTTCATGCCTTTCAGCTTTTCTTCTTGAATACTAACTCAACTCATATATGGTACTGTTCAACAGAAGTGCAGGGTCCATTTACCACTGTCTCATATTTTCCCTCCATAGGAAGCAGAGACCCCGCGTAGTGTACTTGAAGAAATTGGATTGACATAAATCTTCACTTCAGCTGATGACATATTAATGTTTCATACTGTAAATGTTCACTGCCATCATTGTAATGTTTTGCTAATGGTGTAAGACGCTGTTTGTCAGTATTACTGTTTTGCTAAGCTGCTTCATTCAGGCCTACAAGAAAAATACTTATTTTTGAAAAGGGAATAAGAAATTAAAAGTCCAGAAATCAGAAATGAAAGGGAATTGACTCAGTGTCTCATGTCGCTACATTTATAACAAAATTGCATTTGACTTCAATAAGTGTACTGTTTTTTATAAGCAAACTTGACTTCAGGAAGTAAGTGCATCATTATGATGTATCTAACTGAAAAGAAATTATGAAATGTTATGGTGTAGAAATTATGTTTATGCAACCAAAGACTTTTGTTCATCTACATTTCAATCACCAATTGTGATAATTCTGCTTATTTCAGTTGATGCATAAAGATTGGAAATGCTGGCTTACTACTGAATTTGTTGTTATACCAAAGAATCCTGTTAGGATCTGCATGTCTCACTGGTAAAAACTGTTAAGGTGATACAGCTTTTGCAAAAAACTGCAAACTGATCAGCTCACTAGATGGGAAATGTAGCTACTCTGAGCAAAACTGTGCACATTTCTATGCTAAAAAGGGAATGCGTGAACTAAAAAAAAAAAAAAAGGAAGCTTTTTAAACTTAAAAACCTAATATTAGCTTGCTCTGCACATAAACACAAAAAAGGAGGTAGGCTCTCTGACTGTATAGAGGTGCATCATGAAAATTAGATAATTTTGAAGATGGGGAAGAAGGAGCTTTATAAAAGTGACTTTTTATTGTTTCAAACTCTACAAATTAACTTGTATTTATTAGTGGTTTATATTTGTGCTTTAATGGGTGTATAGGTACCTTAAACTCAAATCCCACAGTAAGCGTCAATGTCATTTTAACTGTTTTTTTTAACTTACACCTTTAACTGTGACACACTCCTGCGTGACACATGGTTGAACCAACTAATTTGCAGTAAGAGCTTTTAAATACTAGATTTGTACAGTAGATTCACTGCAACTTATGTCAAATGATAGCAAGTAATATTTTTGACACTTGGAACAGCCAAGCAGTAGTTATAAATGAAATCTGTTTCACTTGCTTGGGGGAATCAGATTCATTTTGAGGGGTCATGCGTCATGCTTTGGAGTAGCCAAATTCTGCTGTGCATCTGCACGGTCTCTGAGGAGGAGGAGCTGCTTCCCTCTCTTCCTCCCTCCCTGGTAACTTCACTCTAAGAGTCACCAGGTTGGCTTGTTTGCTTGAGTCAGTAGAGCCATGTTTTTCACAAACCTTAGCTTTGGTGCTGTTGCTAGATGCAGTCATGCACTGCTAGTATAAGCATTTACATAGCCACCTGGAGAGCCAGACTGGCAGCTTGACGCCATCTAGGTTAAATTTAACGCACTGGGCCTGGCTCAGTATTGCCATGGGCAAGCCCCTGATACAGATCCCAGTATAAATAAATGCATGGGGCAGCAGAAGGGCAGTGCCAGGGTGGAGCGTGTGAACTTACGGTGGTGGAATTTGTCTCCTTTGTCCCTTTCTGGGATTTAAACATATGAATTGCTGGAGACGGTTTTTGTTCTAGGCACACCAAGGCAGTGGTTTGCATTTCCCCAGTGCATGACCTGCAGGGGTAGGCAAGGGGGAAGGTGATAACAGAATGACCCATGTGTGAGCTTGAAGTGCTAAAATTACCTTAAATTAAATCTGAAGCAATTTTGTATGTATTAAACATGTTTTTAATGTTTACACTGTCACGTGTACGTGCTTGGCTGGATTTAGCTTTGTTGTGGTTGTGACAAACTGTTTGACCTCTGTCTGTCAAGATTGGTTTAGTTGTAATAAATGTCCATTTTTACACCATTGCTGTGTGTCTTTATGTAATTAGTTCTGGTATTTGCAAAGAAGAGGCTACTCGGTGCTAGCTTAGAAAAAGGGAAATTTTATTACAGTGCTTAACCTGGTTTTGAGCACTTTTATTAAAAAAAATGTGAGAGTATACTGTGTCCAAGATTAAGTTATTTACATCCATTTAAAGTGTACAGAAAGCAGTAAATTGGCAAGTTTCTGGAAGGCTTACCACATTAAGCATGGAATTTATTGGAGTGGATGGGTAGTGCCATTTCATCTGCAAGTTGAAACAAACCATGTTGAGAAAGGGCTCTGGATAACACAGTCTGATTATTCAGATCCTTACATGTAATTATGAGCAAGTCATTGCAACAGCCACAGGCCTGATCTCGACCAAAAGGCTCTCAGATCAGTTTGTTCTTCAGCTTTCTGAAAGAACTGAACTGGTTGATGTTATCAGAAGCATGGGGAAAACTCCATAAACCACAACACCATCTTTGGGTCTGTCTTTAGCATGAAATGTTTGTTTCTTAAATTTCATGTTTTACAGGGAATAGGTCGGGGGAAGTTCAAGCATTAATCAGACTTTCTGGATTGTTTAGGCAAGTTGGTAGTTGGCTTGAGTGTCTTCAACTTCACTGAATCTTAAGCTGGAAGAGCCCTTCCTAAACATGTGCTGTTCCTTTGGGGTTAATGCCATGATGATGATGATGGTGACCCTGTGTCTGCCTTTGGAATGGTACCATGTCATGGGTTGTGCTTGTACAGCTCACTTTGTAAGCTGCCTCATAGTCTACCCAAGTGTAACCTTGTTAGTGTTACATATATATATTTTTTTCTTTAAACAGAGACAGATACTGAATTCAGCTGATTCACCAGTGCTGAACAAAGGATATGTGGAATAATAGGGATTTCTTGTAATTACAACCTTTGCAGTGAAAGCAAAATCAGCTGCACTCTTTAGATGATGTAAGAAAGTAAAGTAAACCTTTAAATATTAAGTAGCACAGACTTTAATGTTTTGTAAGAAGTGCTGACCCAGGACAAGAAGCACCAGCATTTTTAAGCAGGCTCTTGTGTTTCTTTTGGGGAAAAAAAAAAGGAATATCACTAATGAACTTTAGGGCAATTTCTGATATGCCCAATGGAGTAATGCAAAGCTGAATCCAAAAAAGACATATTGTCATCAAAGGAAGTAAAGCTGTGTAGTTACTTGGGTTGCATTCCTGCCCTAAAAGCCAGGGAAGGGGACAGAGCAGAATGACCCTTCCAGGTGCTGGTGTCCCATTCCGCAAGCAATGGAAAGCCTTGCATCCATCTGCCACTCCTCACCCTGCCAGTGGTTAAGCTGTTCTGGGCAGGCAGACCTTGGGGCAGGCTGCTGCAGAGGGGAACAAGCCCTGCTCCCCGGTGCCTGAGCGCTGCTGGGCAACACTATTGCCTGTGTCCACAGGAGTTCCCACCATGCTGCTATTATACCCCTTCTGCCACTGGGAAATGTGCTCTTCCTGCCTGGTGATCTCCCTTGCCAGGAAAGGCCTTCCTGCTGCCCTGACAACTTCTTCCCACTCTGTGTCAGCACCTGCTTTGCTCATCACCCTAACCCACTTAAAAGCCACTGTTTTTAAGCAACCACAGAAATGTAGAATTCTAGAATGGTTAAGGGGCCTTAAATACCATTCAGTTCCAATCCCCTGCCATGGGCAGGGACACCTTCCACTAGCCCAGGTTGCTCAAAGCCCTGTCCAACCTGGCCTTGAACACTGGCAGGTACAGCTTCTCTGGGCAGCCTTTGCCAGTGCCTCACCACCCTCGTCCTTCAAACCAAACCAAATCAAAACTTGGCCAATATGAATTCAGTTTCTAAGGTCCTTTTATGTGGAATAATGCAGAACAACAGGCAGTGAAAACAAGTTATTCCTTGCAAATTTAAATCCTTTCTGTGTTCTTCTTGGGTTTTTCCCCTTTGGTAAAAGAATTAAGCTTAACATTTAAAAACTTCTAGTCTTTTTGTCTCATCAGAATAAAGAACTCACTCAGCTAATAAGGAAACACAAAACCATGCATGTAACACTAAAGATTATGAAGTAAGGAAACTATTGAAATATATGGAAGTCAGAAAACTGGCTAAATCCCAGGTTTCATGCTAACAAATGCAAAATAAAAGTCAGCTTTACAGCACTCAGTCTGTGTAATAAACAGATTGCATGTAGAAGAGAATGATAATTACAGCTACCAGTCCTACACTGTACAGGTACAGCCAGTACATTTGGGTCCAGGCCTCAAGAAAAAAAAGCTGAAGCTTCAGCCATTGTAGTAGCAGAAATAAAGTATATTTAAATTTTTACATGCACCTCTGAGCAAGGCTTTTTTTTTTTTTTTT
>NDXB01006837.1:10576-21049 GCA_002631895.1 Agapornis roseicollis | reverse complement strand
TTTTTTTTTTTTTTTTTTTTCATTTATTATAAGAACTTACTTTTTAAAAAAATACAGCAGCTCAGCTTCCCAAATCCCATTACAAAACCATGGGGACACAAGAGCCTAATTACCTGTGGAATTCTCACATGGGCATTAGCTGGCACCCAGTTTCTAATCCTGCAGAATCCTGCTTTGCTGGTCATGGGTTCCCACCACCCATTCCACTACTGCCCTTTGAACTCAGCAATTGATTTCTCTCGGATAATGCTTAGCTACAGCCTGCCACCTGACACAGGGGGTACAGTGCACTACAGGTGGCAGGAGTCAGTCTTAAACAGCAGGCTACTGCAGCAGCAGCTGTGGGAAGCCAGCAGCACCATCCAAAGGAAGGTGTTACTGGCCTGCCAGTTCAATCCTGTTCCAGGGAGCCAAATTGGCATTTGCCACATTCTTCATCAGTGACCCAACTAGACAAGTGAGCATCTATGAAAAAATAGAAACCTTGGGGAAAATCTGCCCATAAGGTTTAGTCACAAAAAAGTACAGCACAAGAAACCAGTGGTCACAAATTCCCCAAACGTAATTTAAAACTTAGTGCTGTCTATCCTTTGCAATATGCCTTTAAAACAAAGTTATTATTTCAAAAGTTATGCTATTAAGTTACAAGTCCTACATCTGTTAATAACTAAAACATTTAATCAAATTAACTAAGCTACAATTCTGCCTACAGTTATGACAATATATAGTGAAAATCATTTCTGAACTGAACATCATATAGCACTTTTGTTGTATTACTCTATATTGGACAACAATTACACATGAAAGAAGGAAAATGTATAATCAGCATGCTAGGCGCAGTATGCATTTAGAAAAGCAAAAATATATATATTATGTCCAGAAGCAATGTTCATTCACTCTGAACTATCCTCGGGGAAAAACTTTTTTGTGAGGAATGCTGTTGTAAAGTTTAGATATCCAGATTTTCCATGGGACTTGATTACTTTGTAGGAATTGTTAATGAATACCTATTTGGGATCACTGCACTTCTGCTTTAGGCTTCTGACTATCAGTGGTCGGAACTGTACTTTAATAGCGGAAGCCCAAGTTCTTTGGAGAGGCTGAAGAGAAGGAAGTGCCTCTGCAGACCCTTCAGGGCACCTTCAGTGTTACAACCTGCTCTCTCCAAGCACCTAAAGACACCTATGTACCCAAGTTAAATAAGTTAAAGAGTGAAGTACAGTCCAGCTAACAGCACAAGTCTTCCATTTAAAAGGGAAGAAATATTTGTAAGGATTTATCTAATTGCAGGTATTTTGCTAATAAAGCTGTCACTTAAAAAAGGTTTTGTCCTGATAACTTCATTTTTATGTACCCTACTCTCCACCCTGACCGTACGAAAACTAGGCAGCAGGATGCCTTAAACCATTTCTAAGATAAGCCTAAAAAGTCAAGTCCTCCCTCCCAAAAACCTGAAGTAATTTTCACTTATAAACCCTTCAGTTTCTTTAGCCACTCTGCCAGCATCCTGAGCCTTCAAAAGTACATATATGCATCTTTGGTTACCAGACATGCAATTTTCCACCACTCCTTCACAGGTCAGGCAGGTTGTTTTCAACTAGAGATGGTATGTAACCAAGACCTAGGACAGTATTTTCTATCCCCACTCAAGGATTACAACCTCATGGTCTCCACTCATACCTGGGGATTAAGATACTGAATAAATTGATTGTTTTCTGTGTACTTCCTACTTGGTTTTAATCTACTGCAATCCCTACAGGCACTTAGCTCTGCAGCTCCATCAGGGGAGAGAGAAAAATCCGACACAAATGACCATAAAGCTCCTGCTGGGAAAGTATTGTACAATCAAACAGCCATGTCTTTTAGATTCCTTTTCTCCAACTCATAACAGGATTATATTTACTTGGTCTTGAAAGAGATTTCCCATGAACAGATGGAAAATATAAATGGCAGTCTTCTACAGAGGCTTCAGGTTGCAATATGCTGCGGTGTGAATTTACAGCACACTGGCTGTTCTGTACTAACTCCTTACAGGGACAGTAAACATTTAACACACACACAACACAGAAATAAGCATATACCAAATAAGCTTTACTTCTCTCTCTATGTGTACTTGGTATGCATCCAGGTGTTGCAGCAGTTCAGAAGGACAGAGTAGCTAGAGTACTTGACATTCACACCTTATATAGGACTTAAAACTTTTAATTTTCTGAAGCTTAGCACACAATGAATTAGGTTCCTTTATTAGGAAGAAACATTTAATGTGCAAGAACACTTTATTTGAAACTCAAATATCTGGTGCCCTATTGGAAAGATTGCTTTGTCAGCTCTAGGTTTGATCAATTAGCAATTTCTCAAAGTAATTCTCACTTTGTTTTGGGAGTTTCACTATTCTTTCCTCTGCTGCTTGATCTCTTTTTACCCCTGCTCCTGGACCGAGAGGAACTCCGGCTTCTGCTCCTGCTGCGTGTTCGACTATGACTTCTGCTGCGACTGCGGCCTCTCCTCTTTCTGCCTCGGCTGTGAGACCTCCTTCGTTCTCGGCTTCTTGACCTTCCTGATCGGCGCCTTCTCTTGTTTTTGCGGCGGTTCTTTTTTCTCTCAGATTCTCCATTTCTCCGGTAAGAATGATCTGGGCTGGGGCTGCCCCTTCTCCTTGAGCGGCTGTAATAGTCATCACGATGACTTGTCCTTTTTCTCCTTTCAGAGTTTTTAGACAACTGATTAGTCCGTTCAGGAGAAATACGTATGTCTCTATTGGCCTCCCAAAACTCATTGTTTGGATTTTTGAATACATGAAGAAAATTGCAGTGTTTCCCTCTTGGACACTTCTGTCTTTCAAATAAGCCTGCAACAGATTAGGGTTTGCTTTCTTTATGAACCAGACCTGTTAAATCCCTTTCTTCATTATGTGCTTACCAGAGAGAAACTTAATAAACTGCATTTCATGTCTTCAAACAGAAAAACATGCATCTGACCTCCTGTCAATTTAATTCACACAAGATTAATTTTCAATAAGTACTTTCCTTGGAATTAACTTTCTAACAGCTATGAAGCTTTTAGCTTAAAACAATTTTCATAAATACTTCTACTACCTTAATCTAAGAATGAAAATATAGGTAAGTTAAATGTGAAAGTTACTGCTAAGAACTGATGGTTCAGAAACTGCTGTTGCTTTTTAAAAAGATAAATTGGTACTTCCTGTAGTTTCACTTTAAGATTATTATTTCCACAGCATAGATCCAAACCTTTTCCAGTCCAAGGCAAATCCACTAGAACAATTCAGACACACATGTGACAAGGCAGGAATATTCCCTTTCCTTCCTAGATCTGCATTCCAGCAAACCAGCATGTTTGTCTTCCAAACAGAAATGAACTACAACATTAGACAGATCTGAAAGCTACAGGCTAATTCCCTCTTTTTCACTTCCAGAAGTACACTTTCAGTAACACATTCTCAGTTTGTGACTCACCACATATAGCAGTTTTCCACCTTGTCACAGGACAAAATTCACAATGAAGCTGTCGGCCTGCATACCATCGTCCACTGAAGAGAGCAAGAGCTGCCTGACAGTCCTTCTCCCTTTGATAAGTAAAAATGACAAATCACGTTATCATCCTACAATCACTTCAGATATTATTTACCAATTTTAGGCTCCCATTACAGTATGAGAATGAATCAATTGGATTATACAGACTGTTTTTACTGAACTTTGGAGTTTACTTGTAAAACTTTATAAGACTATGAGTACTTACGACTGATACTGGACATATACATTTCCTCGAAGGTGAGGCTCATAGTTGCAACTGACCTAAGAGGATGGAAACATAAAAGTTGGCACAACTCAAGGTTACACATGCTATGGATCCTGCTATTTGAATTTATCACAGCTCATCAATGTGAACTTATAAGTGATTCCTCTGAAAACTTAGTTTTCTCCAAAAAAAACCAAACCCAAAAAATCTCAAACAAAACACCCCACAAAACAAACAAAAAACACCCTTCTGATTTACGTTTGACGGTTTCCAGCATTATGCTTTTGTTAACTCTGGGACCTCTGCTTCACTTCGTCTGCAAGACAGCCTGTACTAATAGTCTTATACTTGTATGGACCTCCTCTACTCTGCAACAGCCAAATCCTGCTCTGGAAATGTGTGATTCATTACAGTAAGGGAATCCTTAGAGCCATTTACCTTCACAGCATCCTCATGAGATGAGTTAGAAAAGCTGAAGTTGCTAGTTCTCATCACTGAACAGTTTTGAAACACCTTTTTTTCATAATGATTTAGAATTCAAAGTATATCTAAAGGTCTCAAAAATACATTATTCAACTTCCAGAAAGCTTGTTGCTAGTTACAAAAGATTCTGAGGTGGGATGGCCCAAGCAGGCAAGAACCCAATTCTCCAGAGCAGAACAGTGTACCCAGCTTCTTTTGCCCTGAGGCCTCTTCTAATATCAGCACCTAATGAGGCAAGTGGCTCCTTTCATCACTGAACCCTGACCAGCCCTCAGAGAACACCTCTCTATGCATTGGATTTGGCAAGAGCTCACACACAGCCACAAGCAGTTGAATAATTAAACAGTATGAAACAAGCAGTCAAACTCTGAGATAAACAATGTCAACACAAAACCAAGAATGGTTTTGCCGTAGACATTTTTGGGTGGGAAAAGAAGTGTGGTTTGTCAGATCTGCCAGATTCTGAAGTAGCTTCCCAGAAAGAACAGCAAGAATAAAACCTTAGGCCACATTGGCAACGGAAGTCAGCTGTAAGAGAGGGGTGTGCATAAACTGATTCCAAATGGTGGCAGAGACTCAGCTCACAGTTAAGACCCCTGCAGCCAACATGGAAATTCTGAGTATCTCTAATAAATGAAACACCCATGAGAATCATATTACAGTTGCACAATTGCTTCAGAAGCTGAGAAATGCCATGCTAAAAGCTCTTACCCCATTACTAGTTACAGAGACCCGAGAAGGTGCAACTTTGCATGGCTGCATATAACAACGATACAAAGTCAAGGATCTGAGTTCAATGGTGAGACAGCATTTCCACCCACGCTCCACTGGGAATCTATATTCCATCTTCCAGGTTGGAGCATAGCCTGCTAATATTCCGTGAGTCAAAATGTGGAGAAGATGCTCCAAACCAGTGAAGGTTTTTTACCTACAAAGCTTATTATACAGCTATTGAAAATTCACTTTTTCTACTTTCCTCTTTCTTGAAATGCTAATGCAATCTCAGTTCTGAGGCAGCTGTCAGTAGATGGAAACAAAAGGAGAAAAGGCACTGCCTGCCTCCTGGTGACTGCAGGAAAACACTCAGGAATGGCAAGCAGCAAAGGATGCTGCACTAGACTTGACTGCAAGGAGATTTCACTATCCAAGCTGTGTATTTTGAGGCAACATGGGATTGTAAACACACATCATTCATTTCTGGGGTCTCCATATACAGGTCCCTCTTTTTCCCCATAAGAAATCGTAATATAAATGGGGAAAATTCAGTACAGAACGTTCAGTAAACCAAGCACACAAACTAAGGATAGATGACAAATCTCAACACCATTTATGTAACTTACCTTTTTATAATTCCTCCTACCAAAATATCTACTACTGTTGCAATTCATTGTAATTTGATTTTATTTTATCCAACAAGCTCTAAAATGACATTGTTTGGGTTTATAGTCTAAATTCATTTTATATCCCCACTATTTCATTCCTCAGGCACAAATACAATAGCTCAGACATACTGTCTAACAGTCTTAGTGGACCCTTTGGGGCTTATCAAGGGCTAAGTAAAGCAGGGACTGTGAGGTAAGTGGGCTGTTGAGCAGTATGAGTAACTTGCAATATAAAAGCACAAGCTTTTATAACAGTCAAGGGAACAGGAGAGAAGATTTACCCAGAGTAAGACAATGCTCTATAACAGCATTGGCAAGTTTACAAGTGACATGAGAGATGTACAGTTTGCTGTAAGGAAACTGTATAGTTCTCTTGTGTACATGGGATTTAGCTAAGGCACGCTGGAGACAATTCCTGTTAAGGCTAGTAAAACACAACTTAGGTGGTATATGTTAGATATTTAACAAGCCATTACATTCAGATGCATACCTTGAATTGCACAACCTTCCCCACGTTCTGAAACTCGGGGAGCACGTCCTCATAGAACTCCAGGAACTGCTGGTAAGTCTCCTCGTCACTATACTCAAGGCTTGCATCTGTGTCATAGTCATCTCTCCGGCACTGCTCCATGCCAAAAGTAATGAACATCCCCCGAACAAGTAGTGTCTTACTAGATGTTGGATAGTTATGCTTGCGAGAACACCTGGACATTTGTAGTGAAGAAAGGAAAGTGGAAAGATCATCACTGTGAGCTAAAGATGCACCTATTGAAACTTCAATCACTTTCCATTTCAAGTTACAATATTACAACAGAAAATCAGTTAGTAGAAGATTAACATACTTCAATTATTAAAACAATTATTTCAGAAGTGAGTTTACATATAACCTTAGTGCTTTCTGCCATGCATAAATACTTTCTTGCTTAAAAAAGCATGTCTGCAAAAGCTATAGGTACTAGTAATACAGTAAGAACTGAAGTTCTTTTAGGCTACTAGGTTTAAACAACATTCCCCAATTCTGAAGGCTTTATAGAAAGATTACTGACAATCTTTTAAGACATTTTAAAAGAAGTCGTTGCTCTTTATTTTGCAAGTGGAGCAATTTTTACTGAAGTTTTTCTTATCATACAGGCGTGGGGAGAAGAACTAAGGGAAGAAAGGCACATTGTCGTAGTTTAAACCCAACCACATAGCTCGCTCACTCACTCAACCTCCCTTTCTTGCCCTCCCCTGCTTCCAGAAGGATGGGGGGAAAATCAAAAGAATGCAACTCCCACGGGTTGAGATAAGAACAGTTTAGTAACTAAGGTATAACACAAATCACTGCTGCTACCAACAATAATAATAACGATAAAGGAAATAACAAGTGAAAAGAATACAGCATCTCACCAACCACCGACAGAAAACTCACAACACCCCAACCCAACCGCATACTGACCGACCACCTCCTCCAACCAACCCGAGAGAGCCAGCCCTTCCGGATCACTCCCAGTTACATCCTGGGCATGACGTACTATGGTATGGAATACCTCTTTGGTCAGTCTGGGTCCTGTCCCTCCTTCCTCCCGGCCCCCCCTCCTCCCTGGCAGAGCACAAGGCTCACAAAGTCCTTGGTCAGGGTAAACATTGCTTAGTAACAACCAAAAACATTGGTCTTATCAGCCTTGCTCCCGGGTTAAGTCAAAACACCAGCTACTAAGGAGAAGAAAAACTGACTGCAATTGCTGAACCCAGGACACACATTTAGACCTGAAATTGGATAAGTACAAGATTGATGTTTTTCCACTTCTAAAAAAAAAAAAAAATGGATTCTTCTAAGTAAGTCTTACCTTAAAGTGCATCTTCTTGGCAGCCATGAAAGTATCAGACCTCCCTCATCATCCACCATGTTCAGGCTACCTCCCTCACATGATAAAACACAGTTCTGCTCTACAAACCTTTAGCTTTAGTACAAACACAGATGTTAGCCCTCATGTTTATTTCACTGTGCTTTATGATCTCCATTTCAAACACTGCCCTGAGCAATTGGGTCATGCACTCTCCAACACATTTCTCCTTTTCAAGACATGATCAGAAAAAGTCAGACTAATCTAATCTCTTTATCTAGTACTTGCAAAGCAGAGACAAATTGGAGGAGGTCAGGTCTCAAAATGGGCAAGTGCAAACTAGACTTCAGATCAGAAGTTTCTTTCTCCATCCAATCAGTCAGAAATTGACTCTCACTTTCTGGTTGACACTTCTGACTTCAAAAAACTACCGACAAAAACAAAACTCCAAACCCAAAACTAAAACCAGAGACAATTAATTTGTTCTGTTTGAATAGAATCATAGAATAGAATAGAAGCTCACAGAATAATAGCAGCTCAAAGTATTATACCCAACCAATACTGTCTGTACACAAAATGAATACAGCATTTGACAGAACACAGTCAGCCTCGAGAAAAATGAATTACCCAAAATTCAGTATTACTACAAAGTATTAGGATTTGAATTACTGGGGAAATTAATAATGGTGAACTCAGCCAGTTTTTACCTTCTTCAAGACATAGTGAGCTTTGACAAGATTCAGCAATTATTTTATTGATAATACTGGCTCTCAATTTTTCACCACTGAGGTCCATTTCAGCTTCCAACGCATTCTTCCAGTTCTTATCCTAGCTGTACCTTGGTCCTTCAACTTCTCATTAATACCAGAGGTTAAAACGACCAAAATATGGAGGAAGCCGGTATGTCAGGAGGAGGAAAGAAGATAAAGGAGAGGTAGCTGACGTCAGTAACAGGTGAGACAAGAAAGGTGGAATATGGTATTTCTCAGTATTTACCAAGCCTGTTCACAGTTCAAAGCAAAACTGATTTTTATGCAATCCATCATTAATCCAAGGAGGTTACCTCCATTAAATATCACTGAAATATAAATACTATAAAGAATACAAAGAACTAAACATCAGAAAAGCAAAAATGCTGCCTGCAGTGAAATAGCTGGCCAAAGTTTTACTTAGGAATTCTGACACATATTTCAGAATAAAGATGTATAAGAACATGGAGCTATTGCAGCAACTGCAGAGAAGGGTCACACGGATAATCAGGGGATTGGAGCACCTCCCGTATGAAGACAGGCTGAGAAAGTTGGGGCTGTTCAACCTGGAGAAGAGAAGTCTGCGTGGATACCTCATAGCAGCCTTCCAGTATTGAAAGGGGCCTATAGGGATGCTGGGGAGGGACTCTTCATTAGCAACTGTAGTGATAGGACAATGGGTAATGGGTTCAAACTTGAACAGGGGAAGATCAGGTTAGATACAAGGAAGAAATTCTTTCCTGTTAGGGTGGTGAGGCACTGGAATGGGTTGCCCAAGGAAGCTCTGAANTAGGACAATGAGGGGGTAACGGCTTCAAACTTAAACACAGAAAGTTCAGGTTAGATATAAGGAAGAAATTCCTGTTAGGGTGGTGAGGCACTGGAATGGGTTGCCCAAGGAAGCTCTGAATGTTCCATCCCTGGGCAGAGATCAAGGCCAGGTTGGACAGTCTTGGGTGACATGGTTTAGTGCAAAGTGTCCCTGCCCATATCAGGGGGGTTGGAACAAGATGATCTTAGGGTCCTTTCCAACCCCAACTATTCTGTGATTCTGTGTGGACTTGAAGCTTCCACAGAGGTGCATTATCACATAATTATCCACAATATACACTACACTGAAACAAATTACTTCTAGGATAGAAAAGGCTACAGTAGCTAGACAGTGGTACAAATTAGTAAAATAGCCTTATTAGTTTATGCTGACAATTCATATAATAAGTATCACAGTCTTTCTCTGCAGAGTTATAGTTCCTCCATAATACACACAAAAAGAAAACTCAGGGATTTTTAGCCAGATGACATACCAAGCCTGTACTAATAACAGAAATCAGACATATTCTGTTTGAATATATCTGTGCATGCATCAGAGCAGAAGAAAAGTCAGTCTGTCCAATGTAACCAGAATGCAACATCAGTAATTTGCCATAACAATAACCAGTTCAATTTCAGCTAGGGAACACTTTTGCTTTCAGTGTCTGGTTCCATCATGAATAACATAACCACATCCAAATAAATTAAAAGTAATTCGCATAGCAATTTTTCTTCAGTTTGCATATCACCTAATGAAGTTGCTTCCCTTTCATCTCTCCAAAGCACTCCTTTGCTGGTAAATATTCAATTAATTACCTGTCTCCAAATCTGCAGGAACCGGTTTTAATGTAGAATGGGCAATTCGCTCTATCCTTCTCTGTTCCTATATTCTCTGGGGGTTCTGGGTTATGCCAGGTCACACCATTCTCCAGCTGTGGGAAAAAAACCCCAAACATTAAAATACACAGAAGTTACTACAGGGCAAGCTGAACCTACTTTAAGCACTGTGTTACAAAGCTGCACAGTGGCTTGGATGTCTGGTGATGGACATCTCTTTTCTTGATACTTGATCCATTTTAAGAACAAGTCTTTATTTTTTTTAACAACAACAAAATTCACTAAACTGTATGCTTTCTTCTGTTAAATTAAAAGCTTCTTAATATTTTGTAACAAAAAGAGTTGCAATGTATTTTCTCCTAGAGCAGCAATTTCATTTGTTTTCCACAAGAATTACAAATACTGGACAGGTTCTTTCCATTCAGCTAAGCCAGTCACCTACTTCAGTCCAGGACCTGCTGAGCTGCCCTTTATATACCTGGCAGATAGAAAGCTAAGACTATTTACTCATTTGTCTCTGCAACAGCTCAGAGCTCAGTAAGGTTAACATCATTATTAGTTTTGTGCAGCTAGAAAAGGCTAAAATAATAGTAAGATGCCAAAGGCCAGAATTAAAAAAAAAAAAAAAAA
>NDXB01006836.1:29653-63438 GCA_002631895.1 Agapornis roseicollis | reverse complement strand
CCTCCAGCGTATCCACCCAACCACACAGCTTGGTGTCATCAGCAAACTTGCTGAGGGCGCACTGAATCCCATTGTCCATGCCACCAACAAAGATGTTGAACAAAACCAGTCCCAACACCGATCCCTGAGGGACACCACTCGTCACTGGCTTCCAGCTGGACACTGAGCCATTGACCACAACTTTTTGCGTGCTGCCATCCAGCCAGTTCTTTATCCACTGAGTGGTCCACCTATCAAATTGATGTCTCTCCAATTTAGAGACAAGGATGTTGTGTGGGACAGTGTCGAACGCTTTGCACAAGTCCAGGTAGATGACGTCAACTGCTCTACCCCTGTCCATCAGTTCCGTAGCCCCATCGTAGAAGGCCACCAAATTGGTTCAGGGCAGGATTTCCCCTTAGTGAAGCCATCCTGGCTAGTTTTTTTCACATTCAGATCAGATAAAATCTCAACCAAAATGGTTTGAAATTGTGAGAAATTTTCACCTCTCTTCTTCAGCCCTGATTCTAAGCTCACAGGCAACTCATCTCACAACTCATCCTTTCTTCTTTCTAGAGATCAGCTCTGCAGTACAGAATATAACATAGCTCCCTATGGCTGATGTTGTCTTCTTTTTTTGTGGGTTGTGGAAGTGGGATGAACATTTTCCAAGACCCTCATAAAGACTTTATCTAAAAAAATCTGCACCCTGGCAGAGGAAATGAGCATGCTCTGTGTTTCAGAACCTGCAAACTGTATTCATTTCATACTACAGCTTACTAGTGCTGACATAGAAAAAAGTTTTTTCCTATCTAGTTAATGATGAACCTTACACAAGTTTTTCCCTTAAAGACCGTTCCCTTAACTGACCTTCAAGTGCAAAAACAGGGACCTGAAATAATATTATGTGTTGCCAGGCATAGTCTCAAGCAAAACATCAGAGTTTTATTTTGTGTGTACGATTCAACACAATATTACAACAACATGAAATAATATTAAGATTGTTTTGAGCTTTGTGGCCAGGTTTTGTTGAAAGTCTGAATCTCTTCAGGCTGAATTCTGCATTAAGAACAAAGCATAATCTGCCATTGTGCTTCTCAGTGTTGCAGTGCTGCAAGGTTGAGTGATTCAGCCTTCCCCTTCTTGTGTGATAAATGACCAGATGAAGACATTTTCTGAAATGTGGACTAGGGCTGGTCACCATAAGGGCCAAATAAAAAAAATACAAGGGTGCCTTTAAGATAAGATCACTCATGTTGGAAATGCCTGTTCTGTTGTAAGACAGCACTGCAGTTTTTGCTTGAAGAGCCCAACCCTCTTGTCTTTACTACAGTGGACACTTGTCTCAAATTATGAGAGAGTGCAGTATTTTCTTTTTTTTTTCTTTTTTTTTTCTTTTTTTTTTCTTTTTTTTTTCTTTTTTTTTTCTTTTTTTTTTCTTTTTTTTTTCTTTTTTTTTTTTTTTTTTTTTTTTTTTTTTTTTTTTCCAATTAGGGTATACAAGGCTGTCATGCGAGACCCCAAACTCTATTTTATAATGGAATTTAAACTGATACATTAATGACTCTCTGGTGTGTTTAGATCAAGAGCACTGAGACATGCTAGAAAATGCAACTTGTTACCGCCCACAGCAATGGTTCTTGGATTAGAAGGGATTCAATTTCTAATGGCTCATTTCTGTGGTTTTGCCATTCTATTTAATTTTTATATCAACAGCTCTCATCTGTTGAATGCTACAGAGCAGTCTCACCAATAAGGCCAGGTTGTTAAATTTCTGAGACCAGCAGTGAGGCAATGTGTATATTCTTTGTTTCTCTACAGGGAAGCGCAAAAGAGTAAGAAGCAAGATCTTAATTTTAACAAATGAATATCTCTGCTTTGTAACAAAAGTCTCTGTTCTTCTATGCCCCAAACCAGTTTCATTCAAAAGATTTTCCTTTAATAAATTAATCCAGCTCTGGGATGGATTTATGTAAATATTACACTAGTGCAAGAGGAAGAGCTGATGATAGACTGCTGGCAAACACCATAGTCATACCCAAAATTTTTTCTTATGCATGTGTAGTTGCAAGGCTGCTAACCATCATTTCTGTGAGTTCTGGGGACAGAGGGAGGCTTTGGCAGGTGTTTGCTCATGCATTGATAGTGTCAAACTTCTGGCAGAAAAAAATCACAATTGTAACTTTAGAGGTTGGCTGTTAGGTACTGTACTGTGGTCTGACACCTACATCTTTGCTATTTTCTCAAGAAATAGTTTTACACACACCACATTTAAGAACATGTTATACTATGTCACATACAAAGAATGTCTTATAAATGTGTCAAGAGCTTGGTGTTACCTTGCTATCAAAATTCAGATTTACTTATTTGTTTCATTACTTTTATACCAGATATTACTTTGACAGCTGCTGCTGCAAAACTCTAAAATAGGTTAAAAATAATACAGCGGTAACATCAATATGCATCACAGAGCTCTTCAGCAGATGCTTTGGGATGAAATGCAAAACCTCCCAAATAGCTGCAAATGAAAACAAAAACAATATGTGCTGATTTATGTTGCCTTCTGAAGGTCAATAAAGATGAGATCTGGAAAAGAACACAAGATCAAATTCCAGAAGAGACATCTGCCACTGTTAAGTGGTGTTTCCAGTGCTGCAGAACTCAACAACAGAATTTGACAGGGAAAGGCATCCTTATTGGTATTTAACTGTTTAATCAGCTGCTGATAGGTGATATGAGAACACTAGAAAGTATTTAGGCTTCTGTTGGTGAAAAATATCTGGTCAAATGGTCAATCTAGGAGGAAATATTTATAGTTTCAAAGTTATGTCATGCTCACAGCATATGAGCAGACTGTGGAAGATGGATCTCTCCAGGAGCTCCAGCTGCAAAAAACCCCAGACCTCAGCCTGGATGTATATCACAAAGTCATCTGAGAATAGTCCATTAGGTCCAATTTGTGTCAGTCAGTATTAACACCTGGATGTGTGCAGCAAAGAAAATATTCATTCCACTTCAGTTAGGAAAGAAGACAAGGGATTGTTCCCATCTTACCCCTGGTCTCTGTCTTCAATGGTAAAACACCCTTTTGTGGCCATAGTTCTTAGTGGCCTCAGCAGAAAAGCCAGAGATAGGTTAAGTTCTGAAGTTTTAATTACTTTTTCAAATTCCTTTTGGAAGTTATGCCTGTGTAACCCTATGAAAACATGTTGAAGAGAGAAACTGGAGGAAATTAATGTGGTACTGTTGTCCAGTCCAACCAACATTTAGATTAGATTAGATTGGACAACCAATCTAATTCTTGTGCATCATCAGTGTCAGTCTGGCTATAGATGTGATGTGTTTGGGTAGGCTCTATGTGCCACACTGAAAGAACCTAATCTATGTGGAGGCCAGAGATTTCCTACTCCTCCCCCTAACAGTAAATTTTATGCCGTTGGCAAGGGGTGGGAGGAAGCAACTAAAATACCCGTATCTTGCAGTTCTCCAAACCACAGCAGCATCTGTGCCTGCACTCTTACATTTTGCTGGAAAAATTATTTTAAAAAACACCAGAAAATAATTTAATGCTTAATTTCTTAGTTCACAATGCTTTTAACAGTAAAAAGGATAATTAGAAATAAAGACCTGAGGACACCAGAACAGGGTCTTTCCATCACTGAAACTGAACTGTTGGTGATCCCTTGGCAAGCTTGTCTTGTTAAATTTGGAATAATCTGTGCTTTTGAGGTCTTATTTTATAAATACTTAAGCACAGAAGTAAATATACATGTGTAGCATCAGAAATGTTAAATGTATGTAAAGAAAGGGATTTTTAAGAGTTAAAATCAGTACTTCAAATTAATAAGGTTCTAATTAAAGCTTCAAAGAAAATGTGGAAACTAGTGGTACTTACTTAAATAAGAGCTATCTATATTAAGAAGTTGGAGAGTGTAAATTACTCCAAGAATCAGTAATTGGAAAATACAAAGTGAGATGATTGATTGTTTGACAATGTTTATCTAATTCCCATGATGATGAGGTTGTATGCAGTTTACTTTGACATTATCTAACAGCTTGTCTATCTGTCTGTCTGTCTAAGACAGCAAGGTAAAGAAGAGTTATGCTGTAATAACAGTATACAGAGGATATTCACAACTGTCTATTTTTTTTTTTTTTTACTATAACGATGAATTGTTCTTTTAAAGTAATGGCTGCGGTTGATTTTTTCGTCAGATTTGAAGGATTTAGAAATATTGAAATACACAACAATGAGATTAATAAAAGATAATCATTTGAAAGAAAAAAATCTGGAATACATGTGAGGGAATGTGTAACACAAGCCATTCTGTGGGAGGAAGCCTTTAAACTACAGACAGTGTTACAGATAACCCTGTAACACAGAATTTGCAATCTGCTAAAATAGTCAGCACAACGAATCTAGAATGCACAAGCACAAACAGAGATGTAACCTGATCCTGTGCAAGGAACAAGAGGCCAGGAAGATACCTAATGTTGCCTATATCAGCTAACGTGAAAAGCTTTGTTGTTGCTGGTAAACTGAGCTGTAGTAGCCTTTGGTATGCCCAAGAATGTTTGCCTGATCCACAGGATTGATGCAAGTAAGAACTTGGGTGCATGAGACCCCTCTAACAAGTTCAGGCTGCATCCAGATGTGAGAACATGCTTGCCTGCTGGGCAAGTTAGTATCTGAGAATGGGCTCAGACTCCCATTCCTTTAGGAATCTAGACCAGGAGTTTTCAGCCTGTGGCTCATTAACTATTTTTGACTTAGAGCCTATAAAAGGCAATTAAAAAAAAAAAAAAGAAAGAAAAAAAGAAGCTTACCTCTTTGTGGCTTTATTTACTGCACAGTGGAGATCTGGTCAGCCCTGGAAGATTTGCAGGGGTGTAAAAATTAAGAAAACCAGAAAAAAAGAGCCTGATTTGCAAGCACTAATTTTCAATGGAGATTTCAATTCAAATAATGCAGTCAGTCATGGGAAGACATTTGAACTAAATGCAGGGAGTTGTGAGAATGATGATTCGGGTAACTGGGAGGAAAAATTCTTTAGGTGAATTATATTAAATTCAATGGGAGCAAGTTCAGGCCCAAAATTAGAGAAGATTAAAGAAACAATGTATATTCTAATACATGTTCTGTGAAATAATATATAGTTATCTATTAATCAGAGAAATTCAAAGAATTTGAAAGGAGTGATTTTAAATTAAAGTATAAAATACACCACGTTAATCTTGTGAAACCAATGATGAATATGCAATACAGCCTGGTTTTGTGCAGACCACAGCAGTTTTTCTTTCAAATGAAAAGAGATTGTTGCTCTACTATGGTATGTATTTTTGGTAGTTATATTGCGAGATTTATGAGGATTCATTATGAATGTAATTAAAATAATCCTATTATCCTTGATGCACACTTTTGCCAGTTGTGATATGTGTTTCATTCTCTGATGCATCTGCCTCTTAATACAAGAGGTTAAATTAGACCGCACAAGATTTAATTATAGGTGCATTTGCCAAAGCGAAAAATAGAGCTTTCTAAACTGTTTTGAAGTTCATTATGTCATTTTAATCTTTATATGGTGCATAATAAATGGTACATATTCCAGGTGAGTCAATCAGCATGTTTTTCCACAGATAAGGGGAAAATTAGGGCACAGACTTTTTAATAATCTTTATAAAGGATGTATTTTAAAGATATGAAACTCCACAAAACCTGAAGAGCTTTTTTATTATTCATAACTTGGTTTTAATTTTTTAGAGTTACCCTCTTATTTTTTTCAGGAGTGACATGCACGCTTACAGGTAAAATCAGACCAATCACAATCCTTTTTAGTCTGTATTCAAAAACTCCACAGGAACTGTGTGCAGACTTCCTTTGTATACCACTGAGTGAATAACTTTGTAAGAATCTTCTGTGCAAGCTATAAAATTCTCATCACTCTGCATTTGTGATTTATAGATGAATAACATTTCTTTATAGTAAAGGAAAAAAGACTAAAACCTGTGGCCTAAATCCTGCTTTTGAAAAGGTAATGGTGGATTGTTATGTTTGTAGATTTCAAGGATTTTTCTTTTTTCACTCATAGGAACAAATCCGGTTACTTAATTTCTCATTAGTCAAGAGTTCAACAAGTTGTCAGTATAAAATTCAAACTAAAAAAGGGTTCTAGAAAACAAAAAAAGAATACGGAGCAGTTGCTGAATAATTGGAGATATTTCTCTAGTTCAAAATTCTGTAACTGTGCAAATTCCATAAATGCAGATTATTCTGAAATGTAAATCAGCAAAGAATGCATAAATATAAAGCAATTTTAGATCAAGTACTTCAGGAGATTTGTACTTTAGGTTTGGCTTCAGCACTGGTGTGTCCAGTTCTGGGATCCCAAGCTCAAGAGAGATATGGATGTACCTGAGAAAGTCCAACAAAGGGCCACAAAGATGATTCTGTGACTGGAGTATCTCTTCTATGAGGAAAGTTTGAGAGTTGTGACTGTTCAGTCTGGAGGAGAAGGCCCAGGGGAAATCTTATCAATGTGCACAAACACCTGAAGTGAGGGTGCAAGGAGGATGGAGCCAGGCTCTCCTGAGTGGTGCTCAATGCAAAACTGGAGACAATGGGCACACATTGAAATGCAGGAGGTGCTATCTGAAAGTCAGAAAACACCTTTTCACTGTCAGGGTGACCGAACACTGGTACAGGTTGCCCAGGGAGATTGTTGAGTCTTTAGAGATTGTCTTTGGAGACAGTCAAAAGCTAGTCCTGGACAGCCAGGTTTAGGTGGCTTTGCCTGAGGAGGAGGGTTGGACCAGAGAACCTCCAAAATTCCCTTCTAACATCAACCATTCTGTGATTCTGTAAAAAAAATCAACCATATTTCATTTCTTAGTTTTTCTCATGTAGTTTTAAAGAGCTGGGTTTAATGTGGTTTTTGTGTTTGTATGATTTGTGTTTGTGTGTGTTTATTTGGGGTTTATTTGTGTGTTTTCTTAGATGACTGGAAACAGTTCTCACCTTTCTACGTCCTATTATGTAATCTGCCTGTGGACCTTGAGTTTAAGTCAGGGCATATAGGATAAGAAAGGAATATGATAAATGTGAATTGATGTTGTCTCTTCATGTGTCCTTCCTGGGAATTTTAGTTACTAATAGACAGAGGATTCAATGCTGTCACAGAACATCAAGACAAAAGGAGGACATAATTTTTATTCTGACAATAAATTATTTCTTTAAAGCATAGTTATTCAGTATTTAAGAGTATCATTTTCAATTAATCTGGATCTAAAAGTCTATGCAATGTTCTTTGCATGGGCATATTTTCTGGATACCAGTTTCATAACAGTGTTTCATGTAAATGGCAAGATTAACAGAAGCAAAAGTAGCTGAAGCTCCTTTGGATCCACTCCACTAATAGAATCATAGTCAGGATACCAGATTGAGGCCAGGCTGGAAAATCCTGTTGAGACAAGAGATTAATGTTTTAGTGGCCTTGCCTTGTGTACCTTTCTCATACTTTCCATATAATCCCATATTTTGGTAAATTCTCAGATGAAATATTTACTGTATGACTCAGAAAAAATGTTTGAGAAGAGTTTGATCCTGTAACAGTAGCTCACACTAGGACAAGCCTTTTAAACATCTTGTGTTCTGGGGCCTTGAATTTCTTCTTGGTTATTACTTTCCTCCTATAGTTATTATTACATAGTGTCCCTGCTCGTGAGAGGGGGTTGGAACTGGATGACCTTTAAGGTCCCTTCCAAACCCGAATTTATGTATTCTATAAATACATAAATTATCTATCAGAAATTTAAGGAAACTGGATTCTTTATCTTTTTTTGAAAGGAGTAAGAAAGGATATTGTCGTGGTTTAAACCCAACCAACCATGCAGCTCGTTCACTCACTCAACCCCCCTTTCTTGCCCTCCCCTGCTTCCAGAGAGATGGGGGGAGAATCAAAAGAATGCAACTTCCACAGGTTGAGATAAGAACAGTTTAGTAACTAAGGTATAACACAAATCACTGCTGCTACCACCAATAATAATAATGATAAAGGAAAAGAATACAGCATCCCATCAGCCACAACAGATAACTCACGACACCCCACCAACCAAGTGCTGACCGACCTCCTCTTCCAACCACCCCGAGAGAGAGCTAGGCCTTCCGGATCACTCCCAGCTACATCCTGGGCATGACGTGCTATGGTATGGAATACCTCTTTGGTCAGTTTGGTCCTGTCAGTACAGTCCTGTCCCTCCTTCCTCCCGGCTTCCCTCCTCCCCGGCAGAACATGAGGCTCACAAAGTCCTTGGTCAGGGCAAACATCGCTCAGCAACAACCACAAACATCGGCCTTATCAGCCTTGTTCCCGGGTTAAGTCAAAACACCAGCTACTAAAGAGAAGAAAAACTGACTGCAACTGCTGAACCCAGGACAGCTATTTAAATTCTATTAGTTCATTTCTTATTTTTGCTTTTTTACTCCAGGGTGGTGGCTTGTAGACATCCAAAAACTGGTTCTCCCTTGAGCTCAGGCTGTCTATCACTAATCAGTTTTGGTTTAGACTAAAATATTTCTTCTGAGAGAAATAGATTGCAGCTAATTGATCGTCTTAGAGATAAAAGGATGAAATACTGGTTTATGATAACTACCTCAGGTGAAGGTAGAATCTGCTTGGCCTAAAATTAATTTTCTTGTGTGTGGTTCAGTACTACAAAATCCATAGTCAATTTAAAATAGCACAGATCACAGTGCTGTGCAGAAACAGCACTGCATTCTTGAAAGTATGTACAAATATGCCATGATTACGTAAAAGGTAACACATCAGTCCTTTTTAATGTTGCTTATTCTGATGTGATGTGTATTTCTGTATGTGCAGTGTATTCTAAAAGGGGATTTATTTCCTAGCTTTATTGATTGATTCATAAATTACGTAATATATTAACATATTGTGAATGCCAGTAAACATCCTTATTCAGTGTCAAACACCTGTCTCACCATGCACCTGCACTGAGTTTCTAAACTTAACACCTAAGAGAACTTCAGCATGCAAACATACGTATAAATAAACAAACATAAATACCTCGTTTAAACATGTCTCATTAAAGATATTTAATGTTCTTGTATCACTTTGCTGAAGTCTGATGATTAAACATCAGAAAGTTGTTACATGATTAGCAGAATTAGTAATATATTTGTGACATCTGAATTGATATCTCTTTATCTACTGGCCTGTTGCTGTGAAGCTTGTAGAAATACAATGTCTTCATGATGTCAGTAACTTCGTTAGTCTTTATCCTGCCACTTTTGTTAAAATCAGCTTAGAGAAGTTGTTAGGACAGTGTGATGAAGTAAGTTGTTTCTTCAGGAAAGTAGGCTAAAACACTATTTTTTTTTTTTTTTTTTTTTTTTTTTTTTTTTTTTTTTTTTTTTTTTTTTTTTTTTTTTTTTTTTTTTTTTTTTTTTTTTTTTTTTTTTAGCATTGTAATATAGTGCATAAGCAGTGTTCTATAAGGAGTGTGTTTGCTTCTTCTTTAGCTAATATTAGTATTGGTATAGTGTAATGTTAAAAGTACAAAGTTAAGAAACATGAAATGAGATTGTTGAATTGTTTTGCCACTCGGGAAGTAATTTTTTGCTGAAGTGCATTAGAAATTCATATTACCTCTTGTTTTTGTCATCTAGCTGCCAGTTTGCCAGCAATTCACCTGAACAGCAATGTGAATGGAGATGTAAAAATCATGAGTCTGCCTTCCAACATTTCAAGAAAATTCTTCCCCATGGCTTTTCTATTAGGAGTTTTGAAGGTTTCATTAAATAAGCAGCAGCAAGGCTGATTGCATTACAGTGTTGAACAAGCATTCTTTCATTAAGAGAAGAAAGGTTGAGAAAGGACTAAGAGAAAGGCTGAGGAGCTCACATGTCCTGACATTTCCACTAAATGCATCAGTTTTTAGAGAAAACTACTGTCACCTTATACCGTACACTACATGGAGAGAAGAATATAGAAGTAAGATTAGGAAACAACTTTTTCTAGGCATATTTCAGTAAAAAATATTAGTAAATATGAGTAGAGTTAGTATTGGATTTGTGAGGTTTTCCCAGATTTCTAATTCAAAGTAAATCTGATTATGAGTTACAATAGTTTAGACATTTTCTTCAAGGAAGCATCCATGAATCTAAATAAAAAGTCTGAACTTGATTATTAGAACTGCCTACAGGATTGATTCATCATGATTGTAGAAAATGTCGCAAAAATATTGTTTGCTCACTGTATTTTCAAGAAAAATTAGAAATCACAGAGGTAGACAAGATGCTTCAAGGCTTTTAAAATTTAACACTGAGCAAAAAATGATTTTGGAATTTTTTTTATCTAAACAAGTTACACAATCACATCTACTTTAGACAAAAATATGCCTAATAACTAGGACCACATCTGACATGATGTTATATCCCAACCTGTTTTCTTTCAGCTGGCACTTAAAAATTGTAGAGTTCAAGGCAACTAATATTACTACCCCAATTTTATTCATTGCCTGGAGATTTTAATGTTTTTTTTTCAGACATTTAATACAGGCTGTATGTGAATGTTATTTTATTAATTGAGAGTCATTGTTTTAAATGAGTCATACATTGAAACTACCTTCAAGGAGTGCAACGATCAAGTAAAAAGAATATGCCAAAATCAGTGGCAGAAAAATACCGTAATGATGAACAATTATTAAAGGATAAGATCCTTTTCTGGCAGAAGATACATTCCTTGGATTTTCACGTCAATGCCTAAAGCAGTAAGAGCTGCTGCAGTTAGCTGTGGGCTATTTAATCTCAAATTGCAGGAGGCTTGCCAGACAGAATTTTAAAACTTCAGGATTCAGAGACTTAGTACTGAATGTGCATGTAAATGAAACCTATTGGAACCTTTTATCAAATCTTAATTGTAGAAAATTCAGGAAAAGGCAAAATCATTTTTTTACCCTTCAAGTTAGGATGGTAAGACTATCATTCTGAAATGAAAATAATGAATATTTATCACCATTTCTCCCACACACAGACCCCAAAATTGCTTTAGCATTCCTTGGCACCAAACACCTTCCTTATTTTAGTAGACGATTATGTTTTCATGTCAAAACAACTTAAGGAAGAAAGAACAGTACGTCCTATGAAATGTGTCAAACCCAGTTCCAGTCAACAATTCAAATTTTGACAACCTTATATTTCTTAAAATAGGTGCTTCTTTGTACAAGTTATTTCCCATCAGACTACAGAGAGGGATTTCTCCATCATTTTCTGCATAGTTGTGGGTACCATCATTGAAATAATCTGCCATACCTGACTGAGGGTTTCCTACCTATGCCTAGGTCCTGATTTTTAGAGCTGTATAGATAAGCTATCATTCATTTAAGTTACTAAAAGTATGCTTTGTTTCTGAAGGATCAAGTTCTCTTTCCATTTAATGGCAAATCTTGCCTTTGTGAAATAAAAGCCATAGTGTCTCTACCAACAGTGGTAAAAACCATTATAAGCTATTAGGTAGAAATAGAATCATAGAATGTTTAGAGTTGGAAGGGACCTTAAAGATCATCTAGTTCAACCCCCCTGACATAGGCAGGGACATAGGGAGATAGATGAAGGGTGCAGTTCAAGACTCAGTGTTTCCTTTGAATAGTTTATTTTGCAGTTGTATATTGTCCAGTAGGCATCTGAGTGTATCCTGTTCAGATATTTTTACAATTTAGAGATCATCTGTTTTTTGAAAATCATTTTAAGTAGTGGGATCAGTCATTTAGATAATGATGTAACTTCTCACTTTACCTCATGGACACCAGCATTACTATGTTTTCTGTGAGGCTGCTGAAAATATTGGTTTGCTCTGAAACACTTACTGCTCTGAAGAGGACACTGATAGGCAGTCTACCTTTAAGAAAAAGAGGCTCACTTTTCTGTGAGGACCTGAGGGTCTTATCAGAGCACTTCAGCCAGTGGTGTGCACTGACAGCAGAGATGGCCAACAACATCTGAGGCTGTATGCACAGGAGGAAAAGTGGAAGACCAAGGGAAGCGAAGAATCCCTCTACTCAGAGCACTTATTAGGCCATATCTAGATCCTGAAACCAGCTCTGGACACTCCTCCCAGTACAGGAAAGATGGATAAACTACAGCTAGTTCAGCAGAGAGCCACCAAGAGCTGAGGGAACCAGGTTTGTTCAGCCTGGAGAAAGTACAGCTTTGGGGGGCCATAACAGCAGTCTGTCACTACTAGAAGGAAGTACTTAAGAAATTGGAGGCAGGCTGTTTGTTCTGTGGTGCATCAGGACATGACAAGAAAGCAAGAACATCAAGTTAAAGCAAGAGAGATTCAGACTGAATATAAGGAGAAATCATGAGAGCAGTAAAGCAATGGAGCAACTTGCCATTGAGCTTGTGCTTTCTCCAGCCTTGGAGGTTTTCAATACCTGCATAAACAAAGGCCCGAATAACCGGATTGCATTTGGTTTGTGTGGCAAGGTTTGGTACTGGGGGGTGGACTTACAGGGTTATTTCTTGTGAGAAGCTGCTAGAAACTTCCACATGTCCCATAGAGCCAAGTGCCAGCGAGCTCCAAGACAGACCCACTGCTGACAGATACTGTGTGATATTTTGTTAGGGTTCTTATTTTTTTTTGTTTTAATAGGCAGTTTAAGGAATTTTACAGCTTATCTCACTGATAATATGATAAAAATATTTAACTCTAGAGGTGACAAATCCAGAGGAATTTAATAGTTAAGATTTTTTTAATATTTTTTTAAAGTGAAAAATATTTTAAGCACATTTGATTTCAGCTTTGTTTTTGTGCTTGTCTTAGTTCCTGTCTTGTTTTGATCTTGTTTGCTACAGGACTGGCATAGTGTGGGAGAAAAGCTGATTTAATTTTTTTGTTTGTTTTCTTTTTTTTTTTTTTTCCCTGTGCAAACTTAAAAGTGTTAAATGAGACTTTTTTCTTTTTTTTTTTTTTCCCTGTGCAAACTTAAAAGTGTTAAATGAGACTTTTTTCTTTTTTTTTTTTTTCCCTGTGCAAACTTAAAAGTGTTAAATGAGACTTTTTTCTTTTTTTTTTTTTTCCCTGTGCAACCTTAATAGTGTTTATTTAGACTTTTTTTTTTTTTTTTTTTTTTTTTTTTTTGTGGAATGATTTTATCTCTTAGACACTAATAAAAAGCAATCATGGTGCTTAAGAGAATAACATAGGTTCAGCACTTGTGCTTCCCCTAAAGGGAGCAGGATGCTCTTTCCATATCCCATAATGTCAACCTGTCTAATCCTTTGTATCAAGGCAATGTGACTGCAACAAGAAAAGGGGTGGGTGAGCTACCTTTGCTTGAGTCAGCTTGGATAAAAGTAACAATGAAGACACGGCAGCACAGGCTCTGGTCACCCAAGTAAGTGTGAAAAATGAGTGCTGGAGTCCATGTCTTATTGTCAACGGTTCTACTGTTATCCTCCCTACAAAGAAAAAAGCTAGTTAAATGTTAATGTAACTGCATAACCATAGACATAATCACATCCAAACCTAGAAAATTTAGTAGAACATAAGGCAATACAATGGAATTGGTTGTTTTATTGTTATACTTTATTCCATAATAATTGTAGAAGGTAACATTTGGATGAATGACAGAACCAGCAATTCTGACTCTTTATCAGGGTAAATTCTTGTGCAAAGGTTTCTGTAGACAGTCAAGTTTAAGGAGACCTAAGTAGATATATTCTGAGGCTAAATTTCCTATGCTTAATCATACAGAAATATTCAAAATCTCTTCAGAATGCTAAATGTTACTGTGAATAATAGCGTAAAATGTTTTCCTATGGACTCATTTACTTTTTATCTTTAAATAATTTGTATACCTGTGACTAAAGAAAAAAGGTAGGGAAGAAATAACTAGCATAAAAAATATGTTCCTTTTCTCAGGATTAAATTTTCTCACTTCATCTGTTAGAGAAAAGGAAGTACCTCAGCCTCAAACAGTAAGTTTATGTTAGTGTTTTGATCTCACTTAAGTCTATTTGAGATCCAAGTTGTCTAAAAATATGTAGGACTTCTTGAAGGATTGTATTATGAATATTGGCGTCTTCATAAGATGCAGATAAAACCCAGTGTTGTAGTGTATAGAAATCCAGTCTATAATAATTTTGTCAACTGAAAGTCCTAAGCTTTAGTACTTCTATACAGATTACAAGAATCAGTAGCTTTTCCTTTTGATTTGATGGCAAAACTGTCTGAATACTTTCAAGGGACACAAAACGAAGGAAATGAGTCTAGAAATCTGCTGGCCCATGGAACACTCTGGTATCTTTCTCAAAGAATGTACAGACTTCACATTCATCCCATGATTTATTCTAACAGCATTGTACCATACCTTATTTAAACCACCTCCAATTTTCCAGTCAGGTAATGTGTCAATCTGCACAGAAAAAAAAATAAAGTAAAAAAATGTGATTAACATTTAGCACCTGAAATAATTATTACTTTGAGAGGTAAACCAAAAGCTGTATCTGGGCTAGAAGATGATTTATCTAAAATTAACAGATGCATTTCTCATAAATTAAATAAAACTAGTTTTTGACAAATTAATGTATTTTCTAACATAGTAAGGGACAGAAAGTTTTGAATTTAATGGGCACTATGCTCTTTCCATAAAAGACATAGCTGGCAGTGCTTGAGAATCTCTGGTTAAAAAATCTGTTTAGGGAGAGCTTTTCTCTGGGTGGAAAAATAACAGAAGGCCTCAGGCTTCACTTATATTCTTAAGTGGAGCTGAAATGACAAATTAATACTTGTGCCTCTGACAGGGACAGATTCATACTGTGATAACTGCTCACCATAGAAAATGGGCTGCCAAAGTCTTCCAAATGAGAAGTTTTTGAGTGTGAAGAGCTTCATTTTTATAGCTGAAATGGAGATTGTGGATATTCCATGTTAAAAACTCTATTTAACAGAAATTGTATGCTACAATCAGTACGGACAAAGAATGCCAAAATCTTGGACAGTTCATGAAATTTGAATTAGCTGCTTTGAACATGCATTTGAGTGTGATACGTTCTAAGATTTCCTGAGCCTCTTGGCATTGGCTGACAGCTAGGTGAACCTCTTTTTTTTCCTGAAATTCTTTCTCAATTCATCCATGGTTATAATGTGTTGAAATTGACCCCTTTTTCAGTTGGGAATGCAAGAGCAGAAGGAATGCATTGTATCTTTGCTTGAGAAATGAATTTCAGAGCTTGGCCCAGAGACTGGTCTGCAGTTTGTGGACTTATGGGAGGAAAATGCTTAAATGTCATGAGAGGTTTCTTGTCATTATTTGAAGTCTTTGCTAGCCAGAGATATATATGTCCTAACATTTGCAGCATAAAATAAGAAAAGTCAAATTTTCAGTTGGTTTTATTGGAACCTCCTGTATGGATTGTATATATTTGTAGGAAAATTCCAAGCCTTTTATTAGTGGCAATTAGTCTAGTATAAATTTTAGAAGATTGTTTTCTATAATTGCAGTTTAAAAACTGCATGTTTGTGTTACAACTATAGTCAGGGTAAAATAAAGATGTACTCTTTAGTTTTCAATAATCAACACATTTACTATACATCACATCAAAAAAACCTGGAAAAACCAGCAACAGCTTATGAAGCTTCAATGATTCAACCTGAAAATATATCTTTAAAATTTCTGTTTTCTGGGGTACAGTTAAAGGTGCTGGAGAACTGTCTGGAGCTGACAGCTCCGCAAAGAAAACCCTTCACTTGCAGTGGCAGATCCATTGGGTCTCAAAGGCAATGCTGTTGCTAATGAAACAAAAAATATGCAAGAATAATTTTCCCTGTGAGAGAGAGGCCCAAGAAATGGGAACAACTGTAAAGAAAATGGCTACCAGCTACAGATGATAAAAGACACTTCAACCTGTTTCAGAAAGAAAACAAGAAACTTGCCACTAGATGGGCAAATCAGAAGGAAACACATCATTCCAGCATACCCTTTAGATATGTCTCACAAATTTCAGTCAGCTCTAGTTATTTAAGGGTAGATGTTTTCCACCTATTACTCTGCCTTCCATTTTATTTGGATTGATCTTTAGCCAGTTTTCTCAAACTCACTCTCATTTCAGGCACACCTGAAGATCAAAGGCTTTTTTTTTATCGACTAAGAGAGATGATTCTTGCTATATGAAGTCTCAGTCATTTCTCACTCTTCTCAATAGTTTTGCAATACACCCTTCAATAAAATTAGCTAATCAATAGAATGTACAAATAGTGGGTGTAGTCATCCATAAAATCTGTGGAGTTAGACATAACCAAACAGTTCTGTCCAGAAGTGTCTAGGATGATGCAATATGCTCAGTGATGAGGGATCAAATGTGCTCAAGCAAGGTTTCAGTGAATCAAAAGAATCTTTTCCCGATTAGACCAGAAGGAAATATGATTGAGCAAACATGTCTGTATTTTAGATTCATGGCTGTACCACCTCAACATCCTCATACAAAGAGAAAAAAACAGAGGTGATAATTGGCAATGCTGGCAATTTTGTGGGATGTCTTCTGAAGGATGGGTTAATCAGCTACTCGTGAGGTTATCTGTCCACTGATCTCCTGCTGACAGGCAGTAAAAATCATGTCTGCCAAATACTTTTAAAGCACAGATCACTCTCTGGATGCCAAGCCTGCAAGGCCTGTTATTTTGATGCAGCTTGCCTGGATATAGAAGGCCTGATTTGGAAATCGTTCTCTTTGATAGATGTTGTTTTTCCCTTTGGCTTCCTAGTAAAGTGAAGCAAGTAGTAAACATAATAAAGTCACAGCACTTAGAGGTAAGCTTTCAAACCAGTCCAAGAAAACTATTAAATTCTGAAACGAAACCAGAATTGTCTCCTTTGGCAGATACATAATTGTAACCCATAGCATTCTCTTCTGACCAATTTTTACATTTACTTGCTGTACATTTTTGGAAAGATAATCTGCACAACTTTTAGCAGTGAATATTTTAAATCCAATGTGATCAGTAAGATATATTAAATGGTCAGTTCTTAATAACTGCCCTGTCATTTCTGGAGTATTAGGGAAACAGATGACTGATGTTGAAATGTTATGCAAAATCTTGGGAGTGTCTTTGAGGATATCTAGCACAGATTTGTTCAAAATTTGAGACTTCTAAATCCTCTACTTTATGTGAAATATTGTATTGGGTTGGCATGACAAGGTTTTGGTAGTAGGAGGTTACAGAGGTGGCTTCTGTGGGAAACTGCTAGAAGCTTCCCATATGTCCAATATAGCCAATGCAAGCCAGCTCCAAGATGGACCCACCACTGGCTAAGGCTGAGCCCATTAGTGATGCTGGTAGTGCCAACATCAACAATCATTCTAACCTGCCAAGTTTTCTCTGAATGGCAGCCCTAACCTCAAGGGTCTTTCTCCCCAGCTTGATACCACTTGCAAACTTGAGTGCATGCTGTCACTTCTAGCTTGTTGATAAAGATGCTAAACAGTGCAGATCCCAGGGTAGACCTCTTGCAGTCCCCAGTTCTAAGTGTCCCAGTAACCACTACCAATTGAGCCCAATTATGCATTTTTTAACTTTTCTAATAATCCATTTATCCAGACTGTAACATCACAATTAGGATAAAAGGCCCTTTCTTCTGAAGGGTCTCTGTGAAGATCTTGTCAGTCTCTTTTTGAAGTTCCCTGGTGTTGCATAATCTGCACAGCTAGCCACACAGTTTCTTGATGTGGCAATGCAGCTCCTCAGCCAAGGCATGCCTGCCCCAGCCTCTGCCTTGACCCACTGCCTCCATCCTGAAGAGATAGGTTGTCCATCTGGACCTCTGTTTGAATTTGCTCACTGCTGTGCCAAGTTGTTCCAGTCATGGTCCTCTCCCTTGAATATGATAAATGGGTGCTTGACCCTCCCTAACAGTGAGTCAGCTGAAGACAAAAACTCAAACCTTTTGATAGATGCTATTGGAAACTGTAAAGTTTGCTAGGAGTGAAAGGCTTTAGCAGCTCCCCTTTGTCATCTGCAGCAAGTGAGAATTCAGTCCTACTGTGTTGTCAAAGACTCACTAATACTGGAATAATTTTCTTCCTCTTAATCATGTCCAAAATTATCAAAAATTTATGTCAATAGATGTTAGGGGAAGTGATGTTGATGATTCTGCAGGGGAAAATCCTCACACTTGAACCAATTGAGTCAATGTCCGTGGTACCTCCTCAGGAACCGACTCAACTCACAAACTTCAGAGAAGACTACCTGGAGAAGTAAAAAGGTAGGTAGTTTTATGCTAGATGAGTTGAATCGATTTAGTGAAGAGTCTCAGTAAACAATAAAGCAAAGGATCCATGAGCATCCTCCCTGAGAAATGAGGAAGGAAAAGGGAATGAGCAGTGGTAAATGAAGTGATTGAGACTTCCTGATTTGGCCACAGGCAGCTCCTAACTCAAACTAAGGACATGTTCCTTTATTCATGTCAGATTGTATGAGACTGTATCGCCAGACAATTTTCAATTGTCTATTAACCAGTTTCCTTCATCTGTGACATACAAGCAAGGTCACAGTCTATGATTCTATCCTTGTAACTTGTTATCCGCCAAGAAACTCAGACACTTAATGGTTGAACATGACAGTTGAGACTGACTGAAAGTAATACTATAGCTATGTTCAATTAAAACTGCAAAAGGTAGAATTGGGTTTTATACTAAATCATAATAAAGGAAATCCCACTTGTATAATCTTAGTATTTTCTAATTTTGATTACTTTTTTGATGCCATCTAGAAACCAGGTATGTGTCTCATGAACCTTTTTATTCTTCAAGGAATCTGAAAAATTTGATGTTAATTTCTGTGACATCTCTAAACATAGTGTATACCTGATATACTTTTGATTGTTGTGGCTTCTCTTATTAACCTGAGTCATACTTTCAATGACAGGTAATTTATGAAAGCAGTAAGGAGGCACTAAAGATAATGTTATTATAGGAGGTGATTCTGCCCCTCTACGTGGCTCTCATAAGACCTCAATTAGAGTACTACATACAGTTCTGGTGTCCCCAAAATAAGGACATGGAACTGTTGGAACAAGTCCGTAGGAGGACCATGAGGATGATCGGGGGACTGGAGCACCTCCCATATGAAGACAGGCTGAGAAAGTTGGGGCTGTTCAGCCTTGAAAAGAGAAGGTTGCATGGAGACCTCCTAGCAGCCTTCCAGTATCTGAAGGGGGCCTACAAGGATTGTAGAGAGGAACTCTTCATCAGGGACTGTAGTGATAGGAGAAGGGATAATGGGTTCAAACTTAAACAGAAGAAATTTAGGTTAGGTATAAGGAAGAAGTTCTTTACTGGGGGAGTGGTGAGGCACTGGAATGGGTTGCCCAAAGACGTTATAAATGCTCCATTCCTGTTGGTGTTCAAGGCTAGGATGGAACAGGGCCTTGAGCAGCCTGGTCTGGTGGGTGGTATCCCTGCCCATGGTAAGGAGTTTGGAACTAGATGATCTTCAGGTCCTTTCCAAACCTAATCATTCAATGATTCTATAAAACCATTCTATGTTTTCTTCTCTGTGATGACAAGCATTTCTGCTTCCTCTGCTGTGAGAAATGTGATATGCTTATTGCATAAGTAACAAAGCAATGAATACATTATGGATATAAAATAGACTTAATAGGATATTTAAAATCAATGTATGATAGCAACTGGGAATGGTAACTTCTGAATTGTGACCAGGAAGCATTGAGTTTCTTTCAGCTCTTTCAGCACTTGGAAGGTCTTTGAGAAATACTTCAGTAAGTCAGGTGGTAATTTCTTCTGGTGACTGACCCCACATGTAGTGAAGATGTTGAAAGTTCTGTGCCTTTTGAGTGGCAAAAAGTATGTCTTTGTCTCTGCGTTTTGCATAGTACACAGGGGAAATAAGGAAATACCTTTGATGATTTTGGTTGGGAAACTGTCTGCCAAACAGGTGAACAGAATCTATACCAAAGACATTTTTTCCTGGAACATTCCTTTCACACTATCCATGCCCCTCTGTCCTGGTTTCAGCTGGGATAGAGTTCATTTTCTTTCTAGTAGCTGGTGCAGTACTGTGTTTGGCTTTAGACTGAGAACAGTGCTGTTAACACACCAATGTTTTAGCTAAGTAATTCTTACCCCAATCAAGTATTTTTCAGTCTCCCATTCCCTGCTAGTGAAGAGGGGCACAAGAAGTTGAGAGCAAGCAGAAATAGGACACCTGACCTGAACTGGACAAAGGGGTGTTCCATACAACTGCACATCATGCCCAGTATATAAACTGGGGGAAGTTGGCTGGCAGGGACCAATCATTGATTAGGTGGGGCTGGGTATCGGTTGGTGGGTGGTGAGCAATTGTATTGTGCATCACTGCTGCTTACTGTGTTTTGTTTTGTTTTTTTATTTTTTTTTTTAATTTTCTCTCTCTTTTTTGTTATATCTTTTTTGGATGTTATTAGTAGTAGTAGTAGTAGTATACTGTAGTTTATTCTAGTTATTAAATTGTTCCTATCTTAACCCATGGGTTTTTACCTTTATTCTGTGTTGTGGTTTAAACCCAGCCACGCAGTTCATTCACTCACTCAATCTCCCTTTCTTGCCCTCCCCTGCTTCCAGAGGGGTGGGGAGGAGAATCAAAAGAATGCAACTCCCACACGTTGAGATAAGAACAGTTTAGCAACTAAAGTATAACACAAATCACTACTGCTACCACCAATAATAATAATGATAAAGGAAATAACAAGGGAAAAGAATACAGCATCTCACCAACCACCGACAGATAACTCACAACACCCCAACCCAACCGAGTGCTGACCGACCAACTCCTCCAACCACCCCAAGAGAACTAGCCCTTCCGGGTAACTCCCAGTTACATCCTGGGCATGACGTGCTATGGTATGGAATACCTCTTTGGCTAGCTTGGGTCAGGTGTCCTGTCCCTGCTTCCTCCCGGCCTCCCCTCCTCCCTGGCAGCGCATGAGGCTCACAAAGTCCATGGTCAGAATAAAACATTCGAGCAGTAACTAAAAACATTGCTGTTATCAGTTTTGTTCCCAAGTTGAGTCAAAACACAGCTGCACCAGCTACTAAGAAGGCGAAAAATTGACTGCTATTGCTGAACCCAGGACATTCTGATTTTTCTCCCCATCCCACTTGAGGAGGGAGAAAGTAAGTGAGCAGTTGCATGGTACTTAGTTGCCTCCTAGGGTTAAGCAACACCCTCTCATTCAGCTTGATGGCTTGGACTGAAGAATAGATGTGTATTTGAAAAAATATGGAAGCTGTTGGAGAGAAGGAATACTTTATCTATCAGGTTGTGTCCACTGTCCTGAACCATTAATGAGTGTTTAGTCTGAACCACTGAAAAGTGGCTCAGAAGGCTGAATTGAAGAGCCAGCCTCGAAAGTAGAAGGCTTGACATGCAAGCTGTTGCTCTGTTGTCAGTCTTGCCCTTTCCCTGCAAAAATTCCCACTGTGTTATGGGCCTTATGGAAGGCCAATGGCAAGAGCTAATAGAACTGGTCCTGACAGACATGCAAAATATGCAGTGCTTATCAAAACAACATTTGACACATTGCCATGTTATACAAAACCTTTTGTGGTAAGAACTAGGAGCTAGCTGGAACACTACCCGTTTTCTTCCTAAGTGATCTGACAGGCCTAGGGAACATATCGATGACACTGGAATGGAGGCAAGTAAGAGCTTGATTTGTGAACCCTCTAAGTTGCAAAGCATCTATGAGCAATCAGTACCAGCCAGAAAGTAGTCACATTAATAACGCTGAAAAAACTGATACAGGAATACAGATGTTATAATCAAAACCTAAAGCTGGGGTGACTCTGAAATGGCTGGACTGTCAGAGTGCTCCTGAAATTGCATCTTTAATTAAACCATAACTTACAGATATGTACAGGCTCAAGAACTCAACTGACACTAATGACATTGTAAGCATTTTGGGCTTGTATTTCATTTTTCCCTCAAGTTATGGAATCCTGTTGACTATAGATTGCTGAAAAAAAAAATCTACTCTTTCCTTGCTCCCTTGTTTTGGTCACATCAATTCTAGTAGTTAGTGAGTACATTCTAGAAAGATAAATAAGACTTTTGGAGAGGAAGTGAGAAAACAGAAACACTGCATTCGTTTAGAGATTCATGGTTCACCTAGATCTAAAATACTACATGCAGCCAGCTTAAGACACATAAGGGTATAATAGAATTAAAAAAAATAATATCTGAAAGAGTTTGTCAAGGAATATAACAGCTTTTGTAGAAAGAAATGCCAACCAGGCAAAGACTGTCAATATTTAAAAAAAAAAAAAGACAACAGATAGAGGTATGATACAAGCCAATGAATGAGACAGAATAAAGAATGATCTTTCACTCTTCATTGAGCCTGATGACTTAGGGGTACCTGATGATGTGTGTGGACAGCTTGCATAAAACAAACTAAATATTATGTTGCACAGTATGTAATTAGATTGTGGAATAGATTTCCTTGGGGCATTATAAAGAGAAAAACAAGAAGTGGCTTCATGAAGAAAAGGAGTATAGATGCTAGTTGAACAATGCTACTTAAAAGCAACCTTTATCTAAGGAAAAGCCTGTAACAATGATTTCTGTAAGCTGCAAGGGTGGACAGGAGGAAGGATCACTCTAAGGTTGTCCTATTCACTGTCAGGTATATGATTACAGGCTTTTCTCCCTGAATACAGAAGAGCAGAGAGGAAAAGTAGCAGTGAGAGAAGCCAAATAACCTCCTCAGAGAACAGAACTCCTGTCCAAACCCTCCCCAGTCTATTGCAGGGAAGCCTCCATCCCTGAGTTAGTAGGAGAGCCTCTCTAGGTCTCCTTTCAGGCTGAGGGAGTTTAAGCCCAGGGATACTAGAGTCATTGTGGGATGCAGGAAAAGACAGTCTTGTGATTCTACAAAACTTATGGGGTGCTTAGGGTAGGTAAAAACATGGGGAAAGGGAGAATTCAAGGTGTTCTAGGAAGGACAAGTGTGCAAGCCTAGAGGAAAAAGGGGATAAAAGCCGTCTATAAACAGGCATTTGGTCAGTGCACTTGTCTGGCCGTGTCCTGTACCTGGTCATTGCAGTCTGTCCCACCTTCTCATTAAACTTCATTCCTGACATGTCCAGGTACAGGCAACATGCATTACCAAGGATACAGGGACCAGAGAAGCCAGTCTGGGTGTCTGAGCCCAACCTCTGGAAAGATCTGCATTGTACATATGTATATATTTCCTGCTAATTGACCTTTATCCTGATCAGCCAGAGAGGGATGATGAATGTAGCCACTGTGCAATTTGTTCTTGAATGAGTTCTGTTTGTTTCTGTCTGTATTGGTCTGTGCAGCCAGCTGTGTGCATGCATGGATATGTGCTGTATGTGTGTTGAGTGTGCACCCATTGGGAGTACAGCCAGTATAATGCTCAGCCTCATTACTGGTTGGACATGGGGCATGGAGCTGTGGCAGTCTCACCTTTTTTGAACTATTAGGTTTGACCACCACCTAGCCTTTGCCACCATTAGTTGCTAACAGTAATGGGGTAAGATGGTTTTTCTTCTGACCCAGTACAGCAACCCTGTACAGACAGTTAAGGATAAATTGTAAAATTTCAACAACCGTACCTAACAACAAGAACAAAAAAGTAATAAATTCCTTCTAAATTCCCTTTACTTCATAATTTTCTTATCTGATTCTCTACTGCATCCTCCCTACATGAAGTCATCTTTTGTCTTTGCATCAACTAGCCTTACCTTTACACATTCCTTAATAATATTTTGGCTTTTCTGCCTTTATATTCTTTGAATTCACCTGAGGGAAGAAAAATCATCATAAATTTAATAGTTCTACTGAACACTGATAAAAAAAATCAAGAAAGAATTCAACAAACGAAATTAAAACCAGTGCAAATTCTGGCTGAACAGTTACTTGATCCATAGCCAAGGTGAAGTGTGAATTTGTATTTTGTAATTTTTCTTTACTTTCTATAACAAGTCATGACAAAAAAAAGGATGGGAAGCTGACATGTAGCTATTTACATTTCAGTTTACTCTTCTCAATACCAAGTGACGTTATAGTAACACGTATCTATGAACATGAAAAAGCAGTGATATACATGTTCTAAGGATAATAAGGATAATACATGTATTATCCACTTAGTGTTTGAAAACTTTTGAAGTTTTTAAAAAGAACTCCCTTTATTCACGTATGTAAAATTAATTCTGACCACAGCCACTACGGATATATGCTAGAGTTCAGTGAAGAATTTAAGGAAAAATGTTAGCCTAAGAAAGAAGAAAATGCATCATAACTAGTTAAAATGTGATAAGACTTTAGATACACATTATAATCAGTAGAAATCAAATTTCAACCCCCTTTATACTGTAGTTAGTAACACTATGCTGGTCTGTTCAGTAGAATAGTCAGTGGATGGGATCTTTGGACAACAGTTAGGTTCTAGCAGAAGTTTTACACACCCAGGAGCATAGGTTTCACTAGTGATAGGTTGGATCCTGAGTCAAAAAAATACTGTCTCTTTGTTACTTCAAGAAACATGTGAGGTCTCCTGTGCAGCTATGTACTCATGTGCACTGAGCTAGAGATCAGAGACAATCACAGCCTGAAGTTATATGACTTCAGATTAGAAATAAGTATGAAATTTCTTAGAAGCAGGCAAATGTCTTTTGCTTTTTTCTTTTTCTTTTTTTTTTTTTGTTTTGACAGAGCTATACATAATCAAAGACACTGCAATAGCTTAGGGCTGTGTATTTAAGTTTTTTCACTTGTAAGTTGCTCACCATTTAANTTCTTTGAAGCCGGGAAATTTTTTTTGCTTTTTTTTTTTTTTTTTTTTTTTTTTGTTTTGACAGAGCTATACATAATCAAAGACACTGCAATAGCTTAGGGCTGTGTATTTAAGTTTTTTCACTTGTAAGTTGCTCACCATTTAACTGCTTAAGTATTTACATATTTTCTGAGACTTCCTCATTGCAAAAAAGTAGCGCTTGTCTTCATAATTGTCAAAACATGCTACTCTTTAATCTGGCGTAATATTTACCTCTCTGGTACTGTGTATGAGGAATTCAGTCTCAGGTTGTAGATGGTATCAAATTTTAGTAAGTGATGATGACATTATGGAAGTGTTGCCAGGAGAAACATCTGAACTATGCAAATTAAAAATTGCCATTCAAGCACTGATTTGAGGTGCCTCTGATTCTAATATTCCTTTGAAATGCCATTGAAATATTTATGTCTATTTGTACTAGGCAATACTTTTTGTAATGAAGTGAAGCATTTTCTCATCTCTGGAGTTCAGTTGAAGCACCCTAAACATCAGTCCCAGAGAGCATTCACCTCTCATTGTTTTACCAGCAAATTGTTTTTCTTCCTCCCCTCCAGCAAACATAAATGTCTGGTGTTACTAACCTACTTCTGTAACCCTGAGATGAAGACATAAGGACAGACATTTTCAGCTGGCTAGAATATAAATGCTGAGCCAACTAGTGAGTGAACCGTTTTAGATTATCTGTTCCATTTTGTTGGTACAAAGCTTCCCAATGTCATTTTTGACTAGCTATGAAATCAAATTATGCTGCGCAAAGTGTTATAAACCACTGAACTTTTATGCCCATGTGGGGTTGTGAATGACTTTTTGTGCATGACTCCTCATTTCTGTAACTGTCCTGGACAACTGTTTTATCCAAGGCCATTAAGAATCCAAGGCCATTAAGAATCCAAGTCTGAACTAAGCCCATGGAGTGCCCACCAAAACTCTGTCAGTATCCAAATCCCCTGGGCATGATTAGCACTCAAAGACAGCATATGATACTTTGGAAATGGCATCAGTACTTACTGCTTTTAGTGGATGTCAGTGTAACAATGATATAGAAGTCTCACCTGTCTAACAGCTAAGGGGTTACCATACTCAAGTCTTTAATAGGAGATGTAGTTTCAGTTCAGTCTGGACCCATATGTTACATTTCTAGAAATACATGTTAAAAAGATGAATATTCAATTAATAAGAAGGGTGTAAAGCTGTAGATAAGGACATAAGGAAAGGTCAAAGGGGAGGCTCAGAGATGTGAGACAGGATAGAGGCAGACAGAAAAAATGAGAGGGAAATAAGACTCCTCTGGGAGCACTGAAGTGAGTCTACCCTTTTCAGGCATTTTTGTCAGTGCATATTTATTGGAACAACAGGTTTGTGGGGCTGTGTGATAACTTTCATAAGATGAATGAGTAATGCTGGAGAGAGCTTGTAGGGAGGTATTCTCAGGAAAGGACTGCAGTTGAAGGCATTTGAAGGCACCTCACTGTAGGTTTGGGCAAATCCTTCTTGCCTTTCCTTTTTCTTACTGCTGATGATCCCCTCTTTACTCACTGTTCTGTTTTGGCTGGAAACATGGGTCATGTGCAGGACTTTTACTCCTGCACTGGGCAGAGTGCAGTCACAGCACCTAGTATGCTAGTACCGCCCGAGGTTCAGTTCCTGAAGCCATACCTGCAGCAATCACTGGAGGTAGCTCTGGGGATCCATACTGAGAGCAAACAGTGAACCTGCAACAACAGGTCAATTGTGATCAGAATGTACCTGCAAGAAAATGTAGGGACACCCTCTGCAGATGTTATTCAGGCTGTCCTGCCTGGGGTGCATAGGATCCTGGGATCACTACTGTGTACACAATTATCTTTTTGAGAGGTATGCATATGACCACAAAATTGCTACTTTGCCTAACTTTAAAGTGCAAAATTACATTACTGAAACCACCCTTTAATCCCTATGACTGTGAGATGCATATTGCACACATTTGGAGTGGTTTGCATATTAAAAAAGTTGCTTGTCCTTTTATTATTTTCTTCATAATGCCATTCAGATTATTTTTTGATATGTTTAGGAAATTATAGTATGAGCAAAATTAAGTAAAGCAAACAGTGTTATGACTGTATGATACAGTAGTCTAGTTAGCTTTTAATAATGTTTTATCCCATTTTTAGATTATATTCACAGTATGACTGACAAATATTCAGTTTTATTACATGGCTGTTAAGAGCAGTTCCTGTAAAAAAAATATCTAATCTCATATTGAACTAAAAATGAAATTATGGTTTCATACTGCAATAGAGGTATATTATGGAAAGTATTTCCTAAAAAAATCCCAAATGAGCAAAACAAAAAAACCCACCCAAAACCCAGGCAAAGCACTTGCTAAGAAAGGCAGGTTTTAACTTATTGTGCAAACACAAACAAACAAAAAAAGTATAAAGTTGTCTACTGAAAGCTCAATCTCTTCTAAGTGAATAGAGCATAATGGGGAGTGTGATCAGAAATATTCTATTAAAAGTCTATTTGTTAAACTTTGAATAGAACAAAACACACTGATTTTGCCCAAATCTCTCTGTCTTTATTAACTAAGACCAAATGAAATTGTTTAAATATAATAATTATATAAAAATTAGAATGATAACAAAAGAGAACGGTAATTTTCAAAAACTTGTATCCTGCTATTTTTATATGCAGTAAGTATATTCAACTGCTCTAAGGGGCTTTAAAATAAAAATAATGAGGTTACCTTGTAGCAATGTGAATATGCCTCTATATCAGAACAGAAAATCCATTTTCTAGTCTGCTCATGGCTTAGATGGCATGCTGATTTAGAAAAGAGATAGATAATAGTTACCTTTGGGATATAAGATGAACAGGATGGGGATTGATTTGACAAGTTTATTGTATTTTGCTTCTTTTATCTAAAGTAGGGTTCTTTATTGCTTTTCTTCACAAAAAATCTACAGTAATATTAGAGAAGTGCTGATAGTGTAAATACACTACAGTGAGCCACCTGTAGGTAATACTGATGTGGCCTGTTTCTCACAGGTATCAAATTCTTTAATTACCCTAAAAATTTCAGCTCAGATATCTTCTATTTGCTGCTATCATTCTTTCTTTTGTTTATTCATTCACTCACCCATTCTCTCTCTTTTTTTTTTTTAGGGGGGGGAGGAGTTGGGGGTTGGGGGACACAACATCTTTCCCAGTAAATATATGAGCTAGACAGAATTTGAGAAAGAAAATCAGTGGTTTGAAAAATGTTAGTAACACTTTGAACGCTTTGTCATCAGTGTCTTGCACTGCATGAATCTGTCAGTTGCTGCTGTCACTTTGATCACACTAAGGGGAAAGTGAAAATTCAGTTCGATGAGGAAACCCACAACATTACCAGTGTATGAGAGTAATTAAAATGGAGGAATAATAAAATCACAGTTATTTACAATATTTCTACCTTCTGCTGAGTTATTGTAGTACAACAGAAAGAAAACTACAGCCAATGTGAAAAAACACGACAGGTATTCAGTAATTCAAGTAAGTCAGAAGGCAAATGAAAGTTGAATTGAATCTGGCAAACACCATTCAGAACTGAAAATCATTACTATATCATATAAAAGTCTTCCTTTCTGAAATGAGTTAAAAAGCTTCATTGTGTGTGTTGTCAGGCAACTTACTGAATCAAAAGATCATTGTCAAAATCAGTCTCAAATACCATCTTCTGGGGAAAACCTGAAGAAGACAATTGGTATGAAATACTTTTGGAATTAGTGTTATTGATATTTAGCATATATTTGCTGAAAGGCATTCAAAACACCCTTCAGAAAATATCTAGCTTTATCAGCAATGCTAATGTGATTATAGCTTTTCCAGTGATAAATTGAAGATCTTTCTTCCATTCTAAGACCACAAAAAAAAAGTATTCTGGACAAATTTACTTAGAATCTTTATTGGAATAATAATATTTTCAGATCATCTGCTCTTAAAATTCCTATGAAGGAATTGATATGAATGTCAAGTTAGAACACAGGCTGAAATAAGAAAAAAAAAACAATGCTACAGCTATAGTGTGGGTGTTAGCTTTGGTTTTAAAATCATCACTAGTTTCTGAATCTGCATTACAGTGCAATGTAAGGGATTCTACTCAGTTATTGGTATTATTCTTACTAATTCTTTCTGGCACTTTAAGAACCTGATGATGCTGTCACAATCTGCTCTAGCCTGAGTTGCAAAGAACAAATTCTTTTCAAAATGCAGTTGTGCCCTGGTATTGTTTGGCCCAACTCATCATCATGAACACAACTCTTGTTCTGCAGACCTGGCAGATGTTCTGTTCTTATATTAGCTTAGGAATAATTGGATTGAATAAATGGAGGGTCAGTTATTCCCTACTTGAATTTCTGTGATCCCTCAGGTTTGGAAAGAATAAAACCAAAATATACTGAAAATATGAAAAAAACCCCAAAATATACTGAAAATATGAAAAAAAAAGTCTTCATATACACTTCCTAATAGATATTAACTGATAATATTAAGTAATGAGTCACATCAAAAATTTGATAGTACAAACTCTGCATGTGGACACTGTTCTCTTCCATTCCTTGGTAGAAATTTCTGGGCTAATATTTTTGAGAGTTTTCATTTCCTCTTGGGCACTTCCTTCAGATGATTCAGATTCAGACAGTTCAGGGGATTTCATTCACCAGAGGCAGTGATTCTGCATCTTTCAGATACATTATGCTTTTAATCTTTTTTTTTTTTTTTTTTTAATTTTAAAGTTATTTTTTTTTCTTTTCAGTGATTGAAATAGATACATAAGGAAATTTCACCAAGTTATTTTCTTAATTTTTTTGACTGTCAGCTTTTTCAGGAGACGCAATTATNTTTTTTTTTTTTTTTTTTTTTTTTTTTTTTTTTTTTTTTTTTTAATTTTAAAGTTATTTTTTTTTCTTTTCAGTGATTGAAATAGATACATAAGGAAATTTCACCAAGTTATTTTCTTAATTTTTTTGACTGTCAGCTTTTTCAGGAGAAGATACGCAATTATAACCATGCAGCTGAGCACAACATGCACTGTTGTGGAAATGAGTCCTCTTCCTGCTGTAAAATGCAACATAGGCTGTGATAATTACTATTGCAGGAAAGCCACTCTTAAATCAAAGGAGTGATTTAGCATGTTACATTGTAAAAAGCAATTGATATGTTTTGAGACCAAAGCGTAGTGAATTTGTAGTTTTTCCTTTTATGGTATAAATGAATGGTTATATATTTTTCCCTTTTCAATAAAAGCTAAGGAGTTTAAGCCAACAAGAAAATATTTCCACACTGAACTGGTTTGTAGATATCTTTCCAGCAGCATTTGATTTAACCTGCTAAAGTCATTACCTTTTTTTTTTTTATAAGGTGGATCAAACTCAGGATTTCCAAAAATATTACTACCATTCTCGGATGGCCTGCTGACCATATGAAAGAATCAGTTTGAGGTAAACTCCTCCTAGGTATCACAGCCAGTTTGGAGACTGGCTGAGCCACATGCCATTTGGTATCTTCTTAAATGGAGAAGCCAAATTTGCAATTTGCTCAAAAAATATGTCCGGGACTTAAAAATCTTTTCAGAGCTACTATGAATGTCAACTTTTGGCATGTTTACTTTCCAGCTGTGAAACACAGAATAACACATCAAATGATAAAAATGGTGAATGAATTAGACAAGTCTCTTTGGTCACTGAGTAGACTTTCTGACAAGCTAAGATTATAGATCTTATTTTTTTTTAATCCCATTGCTGCAAACAAACTCTTTTTCAAATCCTTTATTTTTTATTTTCTTTTTTCTATTGCTTTAAACTTTGGACATGACTGTCTCTTTCTTTGCTATTTTACTGATGTAAGGTTTGAATTATTTGGTTTAACTCTAAGCCATAATTTACCAGCAATAGTCTTGCTCTCCTCAATTTTTGTAATTTCCATCACACACTGCTAAAATTTGAGGCATCCAAAAATATATTGACTCACAGTCTAGGTATTTTGTAAATGATCTGCATCTTTCCTTTCAGTTTTTCATTGCCTAGGTATGTGTGACCATTCTTCACATAGCTGTCATTATGCAACAATAAAATCTTCTTTAAAACATACAAATGAAAAGCCAAATGAGAATGATCAGATGAACAAAGTGGTTGGAAGAAAAAGTGTCTATGTGAAATTTTCCTCTATAAAATTTGCATTTGTTTTAATGGCTCCATTTTTTTATGTTCATACACAAATTGTCCCTTCTCTAGAAAGACAAGTATGCAGCATAGTGGCAGTGTGTGTCCCCTTAACCTCTGTTCTTAGCAAAAAGAACTTTGCTCACACCATGTATTTGTTCAGCTTGCTTATCTACATAAACTTAAGTATTTGTGCCAAAATAAAAGACTGAGGATCTCTGGGAGAGAATAGTTGTTTGGATACATAGAATGTATCTTAGGAAGCCACTGAATTTTAGCGTAAAGTAAAATAGTTGCACTGCTGCAATTCAGCATGGGTATTATCTAATTTACTGTTGTATCACAGAATTGTCGTTCCATCAGAAGATAAAACAAAGCAGCAGAAAGAGTTTGATTGTTCTGCTAGGACTAGTGGAGGCATAAAACCTGTCAGTGAAGTAGTTACAATACAAATTTTGAATATTTTACCCATTCAACTTAGACTACTTGCATGATTGCAGTCATTTTGAGTTGCTTATGTTGGTCTTACTTAAACAGTTGGTACACTGCTTATTCTTTTGACTTGTTGAAATCGTTAAATAAGGCATAGTTAAGAATGGAAGTAGAATTTGGCTCTCCCTGCTCTTTAGCATAGGTCTTTGCTTTTAATTTCCAGGCTTATTAGGTGACTGTTTTAATTTGTAAGCCTACAAGGAACTATAGTTATTAGAAAGGCAACCAAATCATGTATGCTATTCTCTTCCCACAAGAATGTAGAGTAGGGTTTTGATTTTCAGTGATTTAAATATAGTGGTAGGTTAATCCACAGAAGTTCAGGTTCTAAACCACAAAGATTTCCTTGTGTAAATCTGAACTGGCATGTGTCAGGATGCAATGGTATGGGATCATGTAGCCAAGAACAGCTTGTGCCCTGGTGACCAGTCCTGGAATGCAAATAGAAAAATGGTAGAATGGCAGTTATCTGAGGTAGTATTACACTGTCTCTTCTGCACAAACAGTCTTTTGCAACGACACTTCCATTAGTTGTAAAGACAGATTCAGGCAGTCTACAGGCGTAGGCTGCCTTTTCCTAATACTGTTATTCCTGGCTTGCCTGAGTTGGAAAAAGTATGAATTCTTGGGCTGTATTGACAAGTGAAGCTGGAGAGATGTCCCCATATCTGTAATGTGCAATTCATAAATTAATAAACATTTTCATATTGCTCAAATTAGCTTTCAGAGGAATTCAACTGGCAAAATTTCCCAATTTAGAATCATAGAATAGTTAAGGTTGGAAAGGACTTTAAGATCATCTAGTTCCAACCCCCCTGCCATGGGCAGGGACACCTCACACTAACCCATGTCACCCAAGTCTCTGTCCAACCTAGCCTTAAACACTGCCAGGGATGGAGCATTCACAGCTTCCCTGGGCAACCCATTCAATTCTGAATAATTTACACTTGGCCTTTTTTTCTGGGTGTCAGACAACATTTGTGGTGTGGTCATATAGTGTGACCTGGTAAAAATCAGTAAGATCAGTCTCCACTTATGATATCCATTTCTCTTTTGTGTTGTAACTCTGTCTATGGATAGTCCCACTGAATGCCATTGTTTAATGTCCTATGGCAAGTCGTGGTGAAATAATCAAAAATGGAAAAAAATCAAGAATGCAGTTTAAATTCATTTTACCATAGAGGATTGCTGGAAGAAACATCAGGTAAACTCAGGTATGGATATGGGACCAGTTAGAGCTACAGCAACTGGTATTTCTCAAATACTACTATGGTAATTAGTAAGTCTTACACATTTTTTACAACTCTGACTTCTATTTAAGCTAACAGTGGTACGGTCTTATGGGAAACTATGGACCACTGCTTACCATATTTAATTCAGTTTGTATGACAGATAGAGATCCAAGAAAACCTTTCAGTTGCCAGACAGATATGAAAGTCTTTCTGTGTGAGATGCCATATCAATGAACTATTCAGCACTTGTGAAGGGTACACTTCCAAATAAGTTGATATGATAAGACAATTAGGTGGTTAGGCAGACAGTTAGGTTGTTCTAGTTTATGACTAGAAACCTTGTAAAAATGTAGGTGACTTTCTAATGGAAAGCTACCTGATGAGAAAATGTTTTTTTTCATGAAGATTAAAGAATTAATATGTATATAACATTATGGAGATATAAAAGAATATCTAAATATTAATTATTACCAGAACTACTTTGTTCATTCACTCATCTAGAAGGTGCAGTGATTTCAGAAATAGATGGCACAAATATGCACTTATTACTGGCTAATTTATGTATTTACAAAGGACAGATTGAAAATGCTAAACCCTCTTAATAGCAAATAAAAATTAAAAGCCCAGGCTTTCTAAGAGTGGTTATTTTTATTTATAATTTTAGGATGCAAAAAATATAGAAAGTGAAAACATTATTGACTTGTGTGTGTTTATTTTATTATCACTTCTGTGGATGTATTTTTCATTTTAACTAGACTTCCAGTAAATACTTTAATATAAAACGTAGCACTAGAATTTTTTTAAATTTTGAAATATGCTTTCAGAGAAGCTTTGTTTCCCTGAAGATTTTTAAACAAATGTCTCAACTGTTAGGTCATTGAAGAACCAGAAGGAATCACTTGTAGGCCTTCTGACTTTGCTGGTTTGGTTTTTCTTACTTGTCTGTACTTTCTTTACCTACAAAAAGAGAAAGAAATATTTTTCAATACTTTTCTTGATTTATTTGTTTTGGTTTTGTTTTTTTTTTTGG
>NDXB01006836.1:16508-29566 GCA_002631895.1 Agapornis roseicollis | reverse complement strand
ATTTTTTTTAATTCTTTTTTTTATTTTTTTGTTTTGGTTTTTTTTTTTTTTTTGGGTTTTTTTTTTTTTCAGAAATAAGTGAGACTTATTCTGTTTCTTTATAACAGTGATTTCAGGAGATGTTTATGTGTTCTCTGAAATACTTTAGTGCTAGTTTTACCTTCTATATATATTCTTAAAATAAGTTTCTGGACAATTGTCATGGGCCCACCAGGCTCAGAATAATTCACTCTCCCCTTCAGCAGTTTCTGCAACTTGTTTTTGGGAACTCCATACAGCTGCCTTCCATCTCCAATGCTTCCAAAGCACTGGAGGGGCCCAGTGGACTAGATATTCGCCCATACTCTCCCACACACCCTGCCACTCATGACTGTCCAGCCTTGGGGACAATCTCTTGGTCCTCCTATATCTCATCTATATATATATATATATATATAACCCTAGACAAGACCCAAACCCCACTCTGCTTAAATCTTGAGATCAGACAAAATGGTCATGGGTAGAACACACTCTGTATGTGTGCCAACATGGTGATCCCCATCACTATCAGCAGGCAGGTCCCGAGGGTACCAAAGGCCATTCAAAACTTTCAGAACTCTCAAATGATGCTGCTGTACTTGTCAGTGGGGCTGGTGTCGCTTCTATGCTTGCCAGCTTCTCTTTTTCTGAGTCCAGATCTTCCCCTTCTGCCTTGCTGGAAAATGTTGCGTGGTCTCCTACATCCTCCACTTGTCCTGGATGCACGAGGCTGGACCCAGCTGAAGCTCCCAAAGGTGGTATCTTGCTCTCTGCATCCTCCTGGGGCTCAGGCTCGTGGGGCTCAGTGGGCAGCTCCTGGGGGATGCTCTCGGCCGCAGCAGGGCTGGGCTTGGTGGTGGGGCCTGGTTCCTCCAACGCCTCCTCCCGCTGCTCAGCAGCTGCCTCCTTCTGCTCCTTGACCGTCCCGACCTCTTCCACCGGCAGCCACTCCCTCCCGGCCTCCAGCCCCGCTCCCACTTCATCCCTGGGGCTGCTCTCCCTGGCTGCTTTGGCTGCCGCTGGCTCCTGGGGGCGCTCCCCCTTGGCTCCCCGCAGCCTGACAAAGATGGAGGCGAGGATGAGGGCCATGACAGTGAAGAGCAGCAGGACAGCCAGGTACAAGTCCGCAGCCACGTCTATCCTGCCCTGCTGCCGGAGCCCACCCGTATTTTAACTCATTACCATAAGGTAAAATGAAACAGGAACCTTAGCCCAAGCCCCCCTACCTGATAAACACTAACACAGCAAATGCCAGCTGTAAGTAAGGTACGACATGCTGAAACTGTGAGATCAAGAGCAACAACTTAGAGAGCCAATAACTCAATATTGTGAAGAGTGACTATTAATCCGAAACAATGAATGCTTATCACAAATACAATTAGACACACTCCAGTCAGATCTGTCATTATCTCAACCCTTCATTCCCCACGTTGGGTGCCAAAAAGAGCGGTCATGGTTTAAGCTCAGCTGTAAGTCAGCCATGCAGTCTCTCTCTCACTCCCCCCCTTCTTCATACCCCCTGCTCCCAGAGACATGAGGAGGAGAATCAAAAGAATGTAACTCCCATGGGCTGAGATAAGAACAGCCCAGTAACTAAGGTATAACACAATCCACTACTATTACCGCCAATAATAATAGTGATAAGGGAAATAACAAGGGAAGAGAATACAACCACTCAATACCAGCCGACCCAGCAGTGAACTCACCCTTCCGTCATGCCCAGTTTACATCCTGGGCATGACATGCTGTGGTATGGAATACCCTTTGGTTCATTTGGGTCAGGTGTCCTGTCTCTGCTTCCTCCCAGCTTCCCCTCCTCCCTGGCAGAGCATGAGACTCAAAAAGTCCTTGGTCAGAGTAAACGTTACTGAGCAGCAACTAAAAACATTGGTGTTATCAGCACTGTTCCCAGGCTGAAAGTCAAAAGCACAGCATTGCACCAGCTACTAAGAAGGAGAAGAATGACTTCTACTGCTGAAACCAGGAGAACAATCTTTCAATATTTTTTTTCTTTTTGATTAATTCACCATAGTTTTAAACACCATATACTCAAAAAATTATCAAAAGAAAATTCTTGCAGCAGCCAGCAGAGTTTCATGTAAGGTGTGAGAAGGGCCACACATCAGAAACTGTATGTGAAGTCTGCTTTTATCTGTTAGCTAGAATTGTCTGTACCTCTTCAAGTTTCCTGAAAAGGCGGAAGTTTTCAGATTGGAGGCTGATCCAGAACTGACAGCAAATCTTTATCGAGTACACTGTGATTCAAGGAATCCACATGTGTACCAGAATTATGCTGTGCTTCTGTATAATCCCTAGATCCTCCTCTTGCTGAGAAAGCTACGTTACTTTCAGAGACAGAGGATTCCTCAAAATAGTAGGAAAATAGATTCCTTTCCCCCTAGACACTGATTGCAAACCTCTATGCATTCATTTAGAAAGCCATATGTCAATTAAAAAAAGTTACAATTTCTTGTAGTTCTTTTTCATAAAAAATATAAAATAATTTTAATAATATATAATTGATCTATACTTATTACTTGTTAATATAAATATTTATAGAGTATATTATACATTATTTATATATGAATGTATTTAACATTCAGTTTGAAGTGTGTAATGAAATCTTAAATTGAGATTTGCAATGTTGCAAAATTAATTATAATACAGAGCTACTGTAGATGAGGACACTATGGTTTTTATAGTATGCTAATATTAGTTGGTGGTTTTTAATGAATTCTCAAGTAAAAATACTCTAAAAACAGGACAAAAATTTGTCAAAACTGGTGAGAAAGTATGACTTATGTTGTTAAAAAATTCGTATTTCTTAAGTCATGGTCTTCAAAAATTTTGCCTAAACAGCATCTCTACACTGGTATTTTTATTAAAGAAACTCATCTTCCTGCCTCCTTGGAAAATGATATTCTTTCTACATCTTAACAACCTTCATCTTTATATTAACAGCCATAGACTTTGTATGTCTGCTTGGTATGCTGTCAGTGCTAAAGTAAGCAAAAGGAAGCTTGCTTTATCACTAATTTCAAAACTGAATCCAAGTTCTTTGGTAATTTGATAATCAGAGTACACATGATATTACAGGAGTTGAAGGAATTGTAAAATGTTCTCATTCCATATACGTACACAGTCACAATGTCTCTATGTCATTGGTAACTTCCCAAGTAAAAAAAAAATAAAAATAAAACCAACAAAAAAAGAAAAATAAAATCCAGTTTGGATTGTAAAATTTCAACCAAATGAAAAAAAAATAATTGCTAACAAATATTTAGGAAAAAGACAGGCTACTATGTTGTTGGAAAAAACAGGCAGTTATCAAGTCTTTGATTGGTAATGTGCATCAGGGAAGAGCATTTTGGGAGGTGTCCCTTCCCATGGCAGGGGGTGTGGAGCTAAATGGTCTTAAGGTCCTTTCCAACCCTAACTATTCTATGATTCTATGATCAGAAAAGAAAGACCAGAACCACAGATGGACATGGGGAACAGCAGAAGAATTCAGCATATTTTTGATGCATATTTTATATTTTCTCTTCTGGAAAAAAAAAAAAAGAAAAGGAAATGTAGACAATGCAATACATACACAAACCCAGCTGGTTTTGTAGTGTGCAAAAGCAGGAAGCTGTTACTCTTGTTACTGTGCGTATTTCAGGCATATCTCCTCAGGCTATGTTTGCCAATGAAATTAGTATAAAATGGCAATCTCCAAATTATGCATTTTAGTTTCATACAAGTGCAAACTCTGAAATACTTTTGTGTGTTTACTTTGTGATTTCTTCATTTAACTTGCAAATTATGAGTTGGTTAAGCATACTTTTTGTAGTTTTCCAAAGCACAGAAAGAAAAGACGGAATGAGTGCACACAGAGTAAAAAGATATCAGAAAGATAAATGGGACCAACAACCCACCTTTCCTCATGGAGCCCTTGAATCATCCCTTTCCAACTTCTAAAAGGCCTGACCCTCTTATTTCAAAGACTGCCTATTCAAAAACTAATATATCATGATAAAAGTTAGTATGACTTAGTCTTTAATTAGCCCTTGTAAATATATTAATAACTTTAAATTTTTAATACGTTAACAAGCTTTCTATTACTTTAATTTTATTTTACTTGAGTTGACTTTTTCATCTATTTTTATTTACTTTTCCCTTTCTTTTTCTCTCCTCACTTCTCCTCTCTCCCCTCCTTTCCCCTTCCCTTCCCTTCTCTCTCCTCCTCTTTCCTCCCCTCTTCCATCTCCACTCTTCCCCCTCTCATCTTCCTCTCCCCCTTTATTTTATTTTATTTTATTTTATTTTATTTTGTTTTATTTTACTTTATTTTACTTTATTTATTTTATTTTTATCAAATATTGGAACACCATTCCATTTGCTACAATGTCATAGAAGCCTGCTCCATTGGTCACTGAAGTCACTACACACGAACACTGACCTGGCATTTAGCTGTGCAAAACCTAGTAATGGAACGAAGTAAACTAGTAAGTTAGAGAAAACATGATTCCAGTGCTGTGATGGTTGCTCACTAGATAGTTATCAATAGATGTGCAAGTTCTAGTGCTGCTAAAAGTGATGTACTGTGGAAAGGCTTAAGAACTTAAAATAATTAATTTGGTGTGATGCCTTAGAGCCTTTTGTGGGAGATGTTATCTTGCTCAGTAGAAAATGAGATCAAAATTGAACTAATAAATAAATATTTTTCATAGCTTTATGTGGTTACAGAACACTGTTTGTAAATATTGGAATAAATATATCTCCTCATAGCTTTTCATGCATAATACTAACCCATATGAAGATCAAAGTCATTACTGTTTTTGTGGATTTCCACATATTTTATTTCTCTGGTGAGGCTCTTTGCAGCCTTTCTGTACAGATTTTTGTACTTGCAGGAACAACAGAGAATATTTTTGGAAGTGCCTCATGGCATGTGTACTTTAGACTTAGTAGAACCAAGTCCTGTGTAACTGCTCCTCACTCAGTGCTTATTCTTATCATCTCTTCACCCTCTGATCATCCTGTTTGATCTCTCTCTTTCTCTTTTGTAATTAAAACAAAGGACAATGGCAGAACTGCATGCAGGATTCCAGCTCAGGTCCGTTTCTCTTCTGGAAGCATTTTCCCAGATAACACTAGGTCTTTTCCACTTTGCTTCACACTAACAGTCTTACTTATTCTGTTATTAAAGAGTGCACTGTGTCTTTAGGTCTTTTGAAACTAGTGATTTCTTAGCTTATAGAATAAATACCTTTTATTTGTGTGTATCCAGGACCTTTCATTTTGTGCTATTGAATTCATACCATTTCTATTATTCCAGTTCCAGAGGTGACCAATGCTTCCTGTACCCCACCTCCTCTGCATTTATGATGGCTTATAACTTTTTGTCAGACTTTTTCTGCAAACATCACAGATGAAACACTACTTACTTAAACTGTTCTTAAGGAACTCTATAGGAAGCTACCTTGTACTACCCATTCCCCCTCCACACTTTTAAATATTATCAGTTAGTTCTTCCCCTACCTTAGAAAATTAATGGTTAACTGTATTATTGCATTAAATGCTTTAGTGAAACCTGAAGTATCAAATCTAAACCTAAAGATCTAAAGTCTAGGAAATTAAATAGTTTTCCATATGGACTTGTAAGTGTATTTCTAACCAATGCTATCCTAAAATCTAAAAAAGCGTGGTTTATTTTATTTATGGAGAAAACAATCACAAAGAAAGGCTCTGTATAAAGTCTGGCCTATTATACTTTTTATGAGTACATACTTAAGTTTATTCTATCTTCTGTTTTCATCACATATGTTTGTGCAATCTTTCTTTCAGAATTTGAAGCTTTGATTACAACTGTATGTTTTTTGTTTAGTTGTCAAAAATGTAATTCATGTCAACAAAACACAGGCACTATATTTTCTGGTCCTATAAATACAATTGCCAATCACAAACCTCTTTGTATGACTTGGGTTTATTCTGTGGCTTTAAATAACATCTGCTTATGAATAGTCTCCTTTCTGAAATTCTGAAAGTGTTGGAAAATTTATCAGTGATTAATTAGAAACTGTAAAAATTGCTTACATTCAATAATTATGCAATGAACGTAGCTAAAGAAGTCCACGTTTTCTTTTGTAATTTCAGTGAATCAGAGCAGCTTACAAAGTCCCTAGGGTTCATAACTGATTAAATATATTCTGGAAGAAAAACTTCTTGGTTCTTAAATTTTCACTGCCTTTTGTATTTGAACTTTATATATTGGATCAAAGATTAAACTTCCTGTTCTGCATCATAGCAGAAGAAACATTTTCTTTTCTTATAAATTAACTGATAATTGAATGACTAAGATTTGCATTTCTAATACAGACACCAGCAACATTTAAAAGTAAACTGTATCTGCAATTCCTAGTGAGTAATTATAAGCTATTTGGGATAAAAGGTGTTATGACACATAACAGAAAAATAATTTGAAACACTCATAAGACAAATGTAATGATTCTTCAGGTCTGACTGGCTAACTCACAGGGTATTCATTCTGTGGAAATACCCTGTACGTGCAAAAAATAAGTCCACCCCACCAAACTTTAAAAAAGGAATTTGCAATTTGTCTCACTTTATCTTATGATCTATCATCTCTGATAGTGAAACTGCAGTGCTAAATTTTCTTGTAGCAAGACTCTCAAGTCTTCAGAAGAAGAGACTGGGTCACCACATATGTTTCTACAAAGATTGCTCAACTTACAAACACCCCAATGCAGCACTGAGGTAGCACCAATACCATTCTGGAAGTGATGAGCTGCCATTTGTAGCAGCCTGGCATACAGGGATATTCTGGACAATATTATAATACTTCATGAATAAATTAATAAGTGAATGAATGAATGAATAAATAAAAAAATAAAAAGTCCAGATTTTCCACAAAGTACTCTTTCAGAAACCTAAGGCAGTGGCCACATTTCCCAAACTACTCAGCATCCATCAGTTTCTAGAGTGAGCAACAAGAGGTACTTGTTGAAAATCTGGCACCATCTATTCCAGAACTGCATTTTTCCATTTTATCCAGGCTGGAATATCATGCATAGCAATGAGCAATGTATGATATTCCAGAGCAGTGATTACAACCTCATGGCCATCAGGCATATATCAGTGTTGTGGTTTAACCTGCCAGATAGCTAAACACCATAGGGCTGGTAGGATATGGGAAAAAACATGGGGGAAAAAAAAAGTGACATTTTGGGTTGAGATAAAGGTAGTTTAATGAAACAGAAATGGAAGGGAAAATAATCATAGGAATGTACAAAACAAATGACACACAATGTGGTTGTTCACCACCTAGCAACCAATGTCTACCCAGTTCCCAATTAGTGTCTCCCAGGTAGCTTTCCCCATAATTTATATACTGAGCATGACTCCATATGGTATGGAATACTCCTCTGGTCAGTTGAGGTCAGGTGTCTTGGCTGTGTCCCCTCTGAGCTTCTTGTGCTCCCAGCCGCCTCATTGGCAGGTCAGTATGAGAAGCTGAAAAATCCTTGACTTACTGTAAGCACTGCTCAGCAACAACTGAAACATCTGTGTCTTATCAACATTTTAATCCTAAATCCAAAACACAGCACTGAACTAGCTACTAGAAAGAAAATTAACTTTTCCCAGCTGAAACCAGAACAGTCAGGTAATGGACAGAGTATTTTATAGCTGCTTGTAAGTAGTCAGCATTCAAAACATGACACACTCCTGGATCATTAAATTTTGCTAAAGAAAGTCCAAGCACTTTAGGTAGTGGTGGAGTAACTTCCTGCATACAAGTTCTATGAGCAGATCTGTCCTCTTAGTGTGTTCTTGGTATGCTTTGCATCGTCACAAGACTTTTGTGTAAGATATGAAAGTGAGAGAGATCCAAGTGATTAGCAAAAACCCCAAGGTACTGTTTGCCACAAAACAAGTATTATCCTCCAAAACTAAGCAATACTGCAATGTAGTCAGTTATCATTTAAATGTTTTCAGGTGTTAAAACAAGAATCTGGGTACCTTTCCTGCCCCATGCAATCCTCCAAAATGTAGCATAGTCTCTCTGTTTCCTCATAGTACTAGCTGTATTTCATTAGTGAGCAATGCACAAACTCTAGAGAGCAATATAATGCTATGCTGCATATAGGTCACTATTAATCATTAGTGACCTATGGCTCTAAAAATGGTACAAACAATGAGACTAGATATTCATTCCAGTTTGTTAAAGTTAAATATGTGTCTGGTAGTAGAAAATGCCTGGATCCTGCCAGAGTTTAATTTTTTATTTTTGATCTCCATAAGGGAACATAATGTGTTCAGTGATGATTTTTTTCCAATGCTGAAGTTGTTAGATCCTATATTTCCAGCTGCTCATACTGACACCTTTTCAGAGACTCTATGTGAACAATTTAATCATTTCTTTCAGCAGAAAAACTGACTCCATTAGAGTGCAATGGCCCTGAGGACCAGGAGCAGCTGTTAAAATGCAGTCATTGTTGAGCTCATGTAAATTGTTATAAAAGTTCTTTCACTGTTTCTGTATTTAAACTTTCTAAAGTACATCCAGTAAATGCATCCAACCTCCACTTTAGATGCTTGCTCCTACTAGGGTTATGAAAGAGGTCTCTCTGTAGCAGTCTTTGTGTTGGTCTTTTATCCTTGGTAATGTTCCAGCCACTCTGAAAATGGCAATTATTAATTCACTGTGAAAAAAAACCCACCACTTCTATCCCTATACTAATTCATTTTTTTTCCAGTTTCTAACCTGCTGTTTCTGGCAAAAGCCTTTTTGATAAAATGAAGGCTGACTACTTTTGAGGCAGACTTTGAAAAAATTAGGTGCCATATGTGACAAGTTTCAGTTGGTGTTTGTTTAAGCTAGGGGGTAGACCACAATGACTCCATTTGGTGGCTCAGGTCTAGATCGACAAAAGAGTATTTAGTTACTTGACTCCTCTCTAGGGACTCATTTCCCCTAGGAGTTTGGCACCTTATACCTCTGTGGACTTGAGCCTTTTCTCGTAACTTGACAGGATGAAGTGAATCTCCACAGAGCAGTCCAGTGCAGATGCTAGCATCGTTGTGCTCATCTGACTAAACTTGCCAAACAAGATTGGCATGTGCTTAAGAGGTTCCTGAGAAATGCAGGCTATCAACCAAAGCTGAAAGTTTGTTCCCCTCAGCAGTCTTTCCATGTCTGTTGAAAATGTAGTTACAGTCTGACCATATGGATGTGTTGCAAAGCTGTAAGTTTTTAGACTGGATATAAGGAAGAAGTTCTTTACTGTTAGGGTGGTGAGGCACTGGAATGGGTTGTCCAGGGAAGTTGTGAGTGCTCCATCGCTGGGGGTGTTCAAGGCCAGGTTGGACCAGAGCCTTGGGTGACATGGTTTAGTGTGAGGTGTCCCTGCCCATGGCAGGGGGGTTGAAACCTGATGATCTTAAGGTCCTTTCCAACCCAAACCATTCTATGATTCTATGATTCTAAGTTAGGTTGTAAATTTATAGGTAGTCAGCTACATAAGAGAAAGGTTTTCTGTGTGAAGACTTATTCTAGGCAAAATTTGAAGTAGCTTATGCTTACCTTGATGCCAAGGTGAACTACCTGTAATTGCCTGGTATTTACCTGAGCTAAGAAATACAGCTGGGTGGTTGCTGGAAAGTGGAGGATGCACAGTAAGTGGTTATTATACTCAGAATTGCGATTGTCATTTATTTATTTGGAATTTTACCAAAATCAACATAAAGCTACTTTTACAGAATATGGGCTGCCTACATGTAGTATTGTGATGATAATAAAGAAGATCCATTTCTTAGACACCAACTTGGACTTGGGAAATCCTAGTTTCAGCACTCTGTAACCCTGGCAGTGATCTTTGGCATTGCTTTTCTTGAATCCTCAAATGTATTTACACATCACTGATTTCAGATGAGTATCTAAATGGCTTTGAAAAGTCTGATCAGAATGCCTCTGTGCCCAGTGCCAACTGTCGAATGGGTTTTTAGTAAAACCTTATAGTAGTTCTGTGAGACTAATGAGATCTTATGCTAATGAGGGCACTATGAAGAGCTAAAACAGATAACAGAAATTATTAGATTATTACTAAACTGAGGACTATTTAAAAGAAAAGTTTCCTTCTTCTTTAGAAACTCCCAGGGTGAATCCAACTTGTGAAAGCTGGTAAACAGGATCATGAGACCCTCCTCCATGTCTTCTTGATTGTATTAAATTTTGGTGGTGAATTTTATGTGCTTCTGCTCAGACTCCGCAAAGCTGTTCCATTGCTGCTTTCTTACATGCACAGTGTGTAATAGCCTTATGGCATATCATAATTTTTTATGTTTGCTTGCAGGCAAAGGCAAACCTTTATATTTATATCTTGAGGTTTACTGATATGCCCAGTAAAGCATAGGGCATTCCTGTATCTATCTTAGTTCAAAAACAACTGCATATCAGTCCTTCTGACACCTGTGTGGATTGACTTACCAGATCAAAGCTCAGAACTGATTTTGTTCTTTGTGGTTGCTTCACTCGGTCAGATAAGTTTTGTAAAAGACCTTTAGGGCACCTTCATCTGAGCACAACTGCATTGATTGGAGAGATATACATACTTTTGTGAGCATAGTTGTACGGATTTCAAAGTGTAAGGTATTCAGACCAGTGTTTTCCTGAAGGAATACCAGTGAACTACGTGGGTGTACACATTCCTGTGTACCTGGAGACACATCTATGGCCTGTGGGCATAGTTAAAACAGAAAACCGGTCAATATTCTAAGTGGAAAATGAATGAGAAATATGTTGCAAATCTAGCATTAAGCCTATTAGAGTGGCATTTAGTGGGTAACCAGGATGGGACAGGAGAGGGTATTTCCTTTCTTCTCCTTTGATCCAGATTGTTGCTGGCTTTAACAGTGAACATTCTCAGTAGAGGAAGAAAGGGGTTAGTAAAAGTGTGAGTGGCAGTCCACCAGTTTCAGTAACAGTTGGAAATCCATGGCCAAGTGAAAAGATTGCAGGGTATTCTCATTTGATAAAGTGTTGCAGTACACCTAGAAGAGATAGCGATGGAAAAACAGACCGATAGACCCCACTCATTTTATCCAGCAATGCACAGTTGCACTGACAAAATGAGCTTTTATATCAATTTTATTAAAGGAGGGAAGTCTTCTGCAAAACCCATCAGTTTCTGAGTTTTAGGGGGTGAGAGGGAAAGAAGTACATTTAAAGGGACTGGAAATCAATTTGTTATTGTGTGGCTATTTTTCACTTATGAAAGGTATGCTTTATGGTAGCTATGTACCCAGAGCTTGGGGTGAGTGATTGATTGAAAGACTCCAAAGAGTGAAATAATTAAACCTGCCCCTTTTCCAACAGAAACAGTGTTCAACAAGATTAAATTATAGTTGTGGTATAAAAGCATTGCTGATAAAAAAAATTGGCATTTACAACACAGGAAAATGAAAAGGAGCACCTGAGTAGTAGAAAATTTTATATTTTTCACAGGCCTTCCTCAAATACTAGAACTCTTAAATTACTACTCCAGTACATTTGATGCACATTTTAGAAACTTCTGATTTCATTAGCAAATGGAAATTTAGCTAAAACAAAGCAGATCAGTAGGCAGTGATGGCTAGAAATAGCATTCAGGATATTTTAATCTTGACATTCCAGAGATGTTTACCTTTGTGAAGATAAGCAGAACATATACTGAAAATGAATGAACAACAATCTGCATTCCATCATTAAAATGAACTTTGCAGGTGACTTGCTCTGGAACTCTGAGGCCAATTCTTTTTTTAGAGTACAGTCAGTAGAAAATAAAGACAAAACCAGCCTGTTTGCAGCATCTCAGGGACCAAATATCACACAGAAAGTAATTTTGTGGGTTTGTATTCATTTTTATGTGCTTAGTTTACTTATTAGAACAACACTTTTGTTCTCCTCAAGTATTTTACTCCAGTTCTGTGGTTTAAAGCAATACTTAAAATGTCTGTAACTTCAATACAGTTAAAGAGAATTCATGCTGAAAGCCTTTTGCTTTGGAGTATATACCATGTCTGCTGTATGTAGCTCTTTCACACCACCACTGCAGGATAAAGAGAAAGGACAACACTTTCAAAACACCTGCATTGTTACTCTTAGATGTGGCTTTCATCCATCTTATCTGTTACTGTAATTTTTACATATGTGGGCTGCCATACACCAGATTTCGCTTGGTACTAAGTTCCCATTTATCAAGTTTGCTGAGAATGGAGCCTAACATATCTAGAAAATATTATTAATAACTGTTTCAAGGTCTAGGGATCTAGGTTTGAAAAGTAATGTCCAGAGGACCTAAGTCTGGTCAGTGTTCATCTGAGTGTTTTAACATGCCAGGGAAAGTCAAAGTCAACAACAGCAACGTGTGAATGAATAATAGTAAGGATCATCAGCCTCTCATAGCTCCACCTAACTTCTAGGTGAGAGAGAAGACTGAATCCCCCAATACTTGTTGTTAGTCAAACATCTACAGTTTGATGAAAAGCAGCTCTCAGTGTGACGTAGAGGCCAAAATTGTCTTTAATGTACAGCCCCACCTTGCTAGTATGACATGTGGACTGACTTGTTCATAACCCTGAATATGTTCCCCAGGGAATTTGAATGCCCACCAAGCGCACATGCTCCAGAGAGCTGCCCCTCACAGGAAAACTGAAGCCCAGCACTCCTCACAGCCTCCAGCTATGCCTTCTGGATGAGGCAAGAGGATGCAGGAGGGAACACCTTGAGACATTCTTGTAATAATTCTTGTGTCATCTCTTTGAAGCAGCAGCCCGCATTCATAGGGAACTTGAAATCAGGTTGGGTTCAACCAGCATCTCCTCAGTCTTCCAGGTGCAAACTCCTTTGCTCTTTGATTTGACATGATATTAGTGTCAAAACACTGCTTCTACTACTAGTAAGGTATACACAGAGTTTCAGCAGTCATGTGTTGCATCTCTGCACAAAGCAACAAAAAACCAAAACAAACAAAGCCTAAAAAGAAAAAAAAAAAAAAAAA
>NDXB01006834.1:31732-53510 GCA_002631895.1 Agapornis roseicollis | reverse complement strand
GGTGTTATTTTTTTTTTTTTTTTTGAGATAATTGGGTAATTTTTAAATACTACCAGTAATTTGTAAGTTGGAAGTAAAGGTTACTCTAGTTTCAGTCACAGCATTATGAAAGCTTCCAGTATTACCTGCTGCAATAAGCTTCTGTGGCAGCACACTTCTCTCTTCTCCAGCACAGCTCATTGAATGCCCATGTCCTTTTCCATCTAACTGAAGGTAGAACCTCCTGAGCAGAGATACTCAGTTCTCATAGTATTAGTTTTGTTCTGAGTATGGCTTTCAAAGAATGCATAAACCTATGGGGAAAAAGCAATGGATATAAGTATATCCAAGATAGCGGATGGATCTTAAGTTGTAAGTCATGATTTTCAGGAGTTGAGTGGCATATATAGCATGTGTTAAATATTTTTGAATAGATACATTTAAACATGAACTCTACACAAACATGACATTGTGACTAGATAGTATGTCACTGCTGCACTGTTTTGTTTGTTTTTCTACTGCCTCAATAATTACTGTGGTGAGGTAATCTCTTTATTTACTGGCATTCTGTTGAATCACACCAGTAATTCACCTGAAATGACTGTCTTATGGGCTCTTACTGCTGAGGTTGTTTGAATGCTAATGCGGGTTGTAATTAATCAATAGTGATTGTGCAAAACATAAAGCATTTATATGATCTTCATAACTGACATCTAAATTCTCCACAAGAGACAGCCTAGAACAGTAGCAGAGCTTGGCCTGGCATCTCTTTGTTCTAGGCTCATCCCACTTCATGTGCTAGGATGCTTGCCTTAAAATAGCCTTCAAGGTGACTTGTTCAGATGTGTCATTTGAACTGAATATAGTTTTGTGTGCTCCTGTAGTATATTAAAATAATAATACCAAAAGCAATAGTAAGTAGCATACAGCAATAAAATGAAACATTATTCTTCTCTGCTCATCTTCCAGAAACAGAGTTTTAATGTGTCAGTGAATATAACTTATTGAAATACCATTTTGAGCAGTTAATTAAGAAGGGGCTGTCTGTGCTCGTTGAAAGACTCATGTTTGGGTTCCTCTCTTTGTATAAAATACAGTCTTAAGCTTCTCCCAAAGTTATGGGTAAGTGCATTTTTCTTCTCAGCTCTTCTTTATGCTTTGTCTTTACACCTTCATTCAGATGTAAGTTTATAGCTTATAGTTTCTGTTCTAGCATTCTTACTGAACTGTCTGCATGATAGGAATTACAGTAGATTTTCCAAAAGACATGGGTCATATATGTGGCAATTCTGAAAGTAACCAGGTACTGTGTCCTGACTCTTCAATGTCAGTAGCATTTTTAAACATTTTGGTTTACTGCTATAACTTTTTTCTTTCTTTTGACTGTATATTCACTGTGAAGATGGTGAGGCACTGCAAGAGGTTGCTCAGAAAAGTGGTGGCTGCCCCATCCCTGGCAGTGTTCAAGGCTGGGTTGGATGGAGCTTTGAGCAGCCTGTTCTAGTGGATGGTGTCCTGATCCTTAAGGTCCTTTCCAAACCAAGCCATTTGATGATTCTGTGATTCTATGATTTGCAGAGTTCCCAGCAGGCCAAGACTCTGATCTTAACATTGTGATTCTGCTGAAGAAGGAGTATTACATACTTGGGGAAAATGTGGCAGAGAATGATCTGGGATCTCATAAATACACATAAGATGAAGTAACTAATTCCCTCCTCACTGCCTTCCTCTTCCCAAAAATCAACCCACCAGCAAGCAGAAGAATAGTTAAAAAAGATTCATTACATCCTTAATTCCATAAATGAACAAGTGAAATCAAGTGGTCAGCAAGTTCATTAGTGTCATTTTATGTCAGCAGTGAGATAAATCTACAATACTGACTGCAAAAAATATCTTCCATACAGTTCATTTGTAACTCAAGATTCATAAGAGTGAGCCAAACCTGAAAACATGTGGAGGGAAAACCTTGGTATATTGTAAACACTGTGTAGTAATATATTATATAAAGTTACTACTACTCTAAAACTGTGTATGCCAGGAAGAAAAACCTTGCAATGGCAGAACTTGGAGATGAAGCTAATTGTTACCTAAGGTGTTATTTTTGTTAAAAGATGTAGCAAATAGATTTTTGTACCCTGATTTTAAGATTTGCTGTATTGTTTTGAATATTAAATTTTGGCACTTACCTTTTGGAAAATGAGATTTCTGATGGACATTGTTAAGGATAATGTCAAGAAATATCTGGAAGTGAGCAAAGCCGAAGGGAGATACATAGTAGGTTTTACTGAAGTTTAAAAGGTGCCTGATTGCATGAAAGTCCATGGAAATAAGATGCTTACTTATTTAGATGCTTTTATAAACTCCATTAGGTGCTTTTGTGCATTTTAGACATCTGTGTACATCATCCACTGGTCTACATGAAGTAGTGCAAGCACTGGCAACATTTACACTGATGCTTTGAGTCAAACCAGTGGGCTCTGTTCATGATACATGCCTTCATCTGAAATTACTCTAGGTGTAATCAGTTTGGTTGTCAGCTGACCAAAAAAAATTCAACTGAAAAAATACATTTCAAGAGGACTAATAAATGTATTTTAAAGATAGGGTGACATAAAAGTAAAATTGCTTCCATATGACACGAAGCTATTAGAGGTCTGATAAGTCTGGATTAGTTTCATCTATAACAATGGCTGATACTAAATCCTTGGCCAAAAAAATAGACAATTGGAATCACATAATACACAGCTCTTCATTTTGGCATTGATTTCACAATACAATAAAACTTACTGTTTGTAAGCTTGTCTGGTTTTCAGACAAAGAATGAGAACAATTTGATCTGTCCTGGTACATACGACAATATGGTGCAGGTGGTTTAAAAACAAAACAGTTAATCAAGCAAAATTTTATTTAAACTACCTGATGATTCATTATCCAGTCTATGCACACTGTCAGTTGTGTCTTTCTGAGCAATTATTTTATAGAATATTTAAGTAGCCTGGACAGCATGTGCAACTGCTGAGAATTCTATTGTATTATGAATTACTTCTTCAATTTGTTTCAGTTCAATATAGACTGACACCACTGCAGTGAGTCAACCTTCTGTTTCCTTGAATGCAATGCAATATACCATTTATACTGGAAATTAAGTTTCGCCTAAAATATTATTTTGGCCATGTTTTAACCTTCCTGAAGTAAACTTGGAGGGGGTGTGAAAATCAGAATTAGTTACTTAATTGTATTTCCCCTTCTTTTTACATACGTATTATTGCAAACTTTAGAAGTTATGTTTATATCCGTAAGGGCTGTTAATAAGCTCTTACCTGCATGACATCCATTGAAGCACAGAATTGCTTAGAAGTGCTAACAGAATATGACAGTGTAGTTCCTTAGTGGGCTGGCTGCTAGCTGGATTTTTTACAGAAAAGGAAGAAATGTATAGAGTAGAAGAGAGATGTCAAATACACCAAGACTGAGATCGTCAGGAACTGGACAAGCTACGACAGGCTGTAAATTAAGGAGAAGAAATTGGAGAAAGTAGAAAGACCTCCAAAAAACTAAGGGAGAACAGTAGTGATAGTTATGGACATGAGTTGTTTATAGAATGCATAACATACCAGCTGGATCAGGGAAAGTTAAATAATTTTTCTTGTGCTGGAATTTGGAGAGTGGAATGTCAAGGGGATGGAAATGAGACTGGTGACAGAGGAGGTGACATCTAATTTGAGGACTGTGAGCTCAATAGCTACATTGAGACTACATGACTAGTGCTTTTTGGGATCCTGGTTGCGTGTTCATCAGTGTGCCTGGAAACCTGGGTAGAAATGATAGGAGAAAGAAAGTGGGGAGAGATAATTGCATGTGGTTAGATCTCATCCTGGTAGACTGAGACATGAACTGTGGTGTGTGTCTGTATTGGGTCTGGCTGGGATTGAACTAACTTTCTTGATCATAGCTCATATGGTTCTGATTTAGGTTAGTAACTAAAACAGTGCTGCTAGCATGCTGGTGTTTTAGCACAGCATCAAGGCCTTGTCTTACTTTGCCCCCTGCTAGTAGGCAAAGAATGTGCAAGAGTCGGTGAGGTGGCCCAAACTGACCAAAGGGGTATTCTGTACCTTATAATGCCATATTCAGCAATAAAAACTCGGCGTAGGTTTTCCAGCGTAGTTGCCACTTGGAGGCTGAGTGAGCATTGGGTTGCTGGTAGGAGGTAGGAAGCGGCTGCCTTTCCTTCGCTTGTGTATACTTTATCCCTGTTTCTTTCCTTCACTTATTGAATTAACTTTATCTCAGTCTATGAGTTTTTCTTGCTTTTGTGCATCAAATTCTCTCCTTCATGCAGGAAAATGGAATGATGGTGCAGGCTGGCTGGGGTCAACCCACCACAATATCTGAAATTTGGGACCCCGTCTGAATTCTACTGTTTAGAGATAGCCAGAAAGCTGCCAACTAGAGATTAAGTGGTAGTGTCAGTTCTACAGTTAAAATAAAAATATTTGATTGAAAATTTGGAAACAAAAGGAAAAAAGAGTACTGTTGGTACAAATTTTGTCTAATAAAGTGATTATATCAGTGGTAATTGGGTTTTTTTAAGTTTTGTGACAGTGCATTAATACGTCTCTAAAAATCTGCATCACTTAATACTCTTTTGGAGGTTTTCAGCAAGTGCTTGTTTCTATGACACATGTTATTAAACACCTTTTAAATTTGATCACTTAATATTGACAAACCTCAGGAAATCCTTAGAAAAATAAGTAAAATTTTCATGTGTTTTTACTAGATTTTTTTTTTAGTGGTATTTTTAAAGTATTGGCTGGAAAGTTTATGGAGGCATTGGTCATGACAAAAACGCTGCTCATTACTTGGGGACTATGCTTTTGGTACTGAAGTAATCAAGCAGTAGTAAAGTTAAGTTGTATATATTTCTTTTCTTCACTTTCTATTTTAAGTTTTGAAAGAAATAAAAGGATCTACAATAACATCCCATTGTCCCTCAGAATTTCCAGTTAGGAAAAGACAAAAAGGCAATAAAACTGCATTACTGCATTTCACCTGCACTCACACAGAGGCAATATGGACTGGTTTTCTCTGCTAGTAGGTAGGTGTTAGATACTTCCTTATAATTAAGAAAGTAGTACTTCAAAGAAAAATGAAAATAATTTTAAAATTATATCTTTACCACATCTGGCTAGTCTGGAATTATGAATTGGATATGAATACATTAATATTAATTTACCTATATGCATATAATATATGTGAAAGTTAACAATAGAAAATGCAGATTAAAAAAAACCTGTGGGCCTCACACTCTTTCCTCTGCCAAAGCAGAATTAACTGTGTTGTGTATTTGTTTAAAATAATTTTCAAATCTCTAAATGTGTTATAGTTTGTATTATTCCTGTTGAAAACCTGGTTTCACTATTGTGAGGTGGCAGTGATCTTCCAATGTTTTCCTGTTTCCAAATAAGTGCAACTATAAAAACTAGTTATTTAAGCTGTGGTGCCTAATTGGGCAATACGAACTCCAAGAAAATGCAAAGCAAAATGCAAAGCACTCCCACTCTTAAATGGCTCTTTGTTGTAACTTACCATGGTGTGACTGCTTTATGTGGCACCTGTTCATTGCCTGAGCATAGAATTTTAGTGCATATTCTGACAAGGAACCATTCTGGATATTGAATGGAAAAGAAGTGATGATGAACTTTTTGTTCTTTCTAAATACGAACATCAATTTTCAAGGGAGCTAATTAAAATCTTTATCTGATCCTCAGCTGTGAGGGAGGCTCTGCCTGCATGCATGTGATAAGTTCATGCCTTTCGAGATCTCTAATTTGAGTGTATATTTTTTTTCATGGTTTTATGACTACAGCATTTTTTATTTTTATGCCCACTAGTCTTTGCTAGAGGAAATAGCAACCTTCCCTTTAAATGTTGCAGTTGGGAAAGCATGCTTTGCAAGTGGATTTGGTTTTGTTTTCCTTGTATGTGACAGTGTGTGTGAGAAGAATGGTAACTGGACTCATCAAAGCTGTTTGTAGTGGCAAATGCTTCTTTCCAACGTAACTGGCTAATAAACTATTGTTTTGAAGACAGTCCAACCTGAGGTTATGTACAGGCTCTCAATTAACTGTGAGCTCCTATTGCCAAAGCTTTGTGAAGATTGTTTTGTCATCTTAAAAAGGACATGCAGAGTTTTCTAGGTACAGCGTGGAACATTGTGCATCAGCTGGATGTTGGCAAAGAACATTAAGCTCTTAATTTGGCATTGCAAGTTGTCAGCTGGTCACGTCAGTTGACTTTAATAATTGCTAATTGAGCAAGTGTGCATATCTGGAAGACAGACCTCAAAAACTTACCCTTCCTTTGTCACCTTGTTAGTTTTATGTGTTTTGATGTTTGGGTTACTTTCACTTGTAGCATGAAAGAAATACTTGATTTGTTTCCTTCTGCAGTGAGTTCTATATTATCAGATGGATCTTGTGTTTGATGTCTTTTATAAGCTGAAGGTCACACTCATAGTTTAAGCTTGAAATTGTTCCCTAGTAGCAAGTGAATGAGTTGATCAGCAGGTGAATGAGTATGGAATTGGGTTGGTAAGAGAGGTCAGAATAAAAGTTTGAGGATAGGACTTGGCACAATGTGAGGAAATCATACAAAATTGATGTGTTCACTCTGTAGCAAACTATTGATTCTTATTTTTCATTGCATACTTCAGCATTCATGTGGAGGAAGAAAACATACAGCAAAGCAACATGTCTGTCACAGTCTGCTTTTGCTGTAGTGGAAAAATTAATGTTAATGATCCAAGATGTAGCTAAAGCAAGAGAATGTTATTCAGTAACATCTGTACATAAATGAAGTGGAAGTAGGAGGGTGATAGTTCCACAGAATTTTCCACAAAGACCAGTAAGATAGGGTGGTACTAGAAAAACTGTGTTTGGCTTGTGTCAATTAAGTGACAGGATCAAGAATGGTATTTTTGCCAGTAGAAACCGAAGTGTGTATTTATTGCTTCCTGCTTTTGATTAGGAAATAAAGACACCAGAATTTCCTTCATTACCTGTGTGTAACTTTAACAAGAATTTCAGTCCAAAGTCTCCTGGGAAAAAATATCTCTGAAAAGAAAGTCAAAAGATATCCTACTGAGACAAGAGAGACTAGAAAAAAAGATGACTTAAATAGTGACGTGTGGACAGGCACTTTAAGTGTGACAACTCAAAGATATTGACCACATGTCATCAAGGTGAATTTTTTATAAATATCTTAACTATATGCTACCATATGGACATCTAAGGAAATATACAGGGAAAGAGTAAATTTCAAATTTGATGTTACCAGATCAGACAATTACAAGTCTTTTTGTCTACATGATTCTGTTCTACAGTCACTTTATGTTCTGCACTTGCTCTATCAGGTGAGATGAAGTGCAGTTCCTCTTAGTTTTCAGACCATCCAGTTGGATTCTGTTTTTACACTTGTTTGCATTATACTAGTATATGCTATCTAAGGAGAGGAATTTGATCTAAAATTTATTATTACCTTTTTGTTTCACCAGTTTCAGTACTAGGAAAGGTGGGCATGTTAAAATGGCCTTGCAGATTTTAATCTTAAAGTACTTATGGAATAAATATTTGGAAGGTTCAAGGGCATTTCACTTGTAGCATAGTTGTGAAGCTTTTTCATGCATGTTGTTTTAATAATTTATTTTTCTAGATGACTGAGTGCTCATTTTCAAGGTGCAGTCACAATACTACTTATGGAACAATAATCATGGTCATACTTAGTTAAGCCATACGAATTTGTTGAGTAGAAATGGACTTGCATGCAATACTAAGGATCATAGGGTGATGCAGATGTGTCATGCAGTGTTTTTGACTAATTCCTGGAATATGAAGGAATCTTTTTCCTTGCCTTTGCTTAGGCAAAATTGTATGTCAAATTCAGAGCATCTCTCCTTAGAACAGAAGAATGGTCCCAAGAAATCAGACATGGGATTCTTATAGCCTGGGACCTACAGGGTCCAGCATTGTGTCTCCAACAAGGCATAGTAGATTTCCAAAGAAAAGAGGAATAGCATGAGGATGTGTTATTTGTTTCTTGAAAATTCTTAGCCTCTGGTTGTTCTCAGTTCAAGGGATTTTCTGAACCTGGTGTAGTTTCTCTGACTCTCAATGAATCTCTCTTCCAAGTTCTTGTTCAGTTTCCCTACACAACATGAACATTACATGTTCATTTACCCCTGTATGTTTCTGATCTTCCACCTATTGGACAAAGAACCACCTTCTTTTGTGTTTGTTTTGCACTTTACTCTTACTAGCTTCCTTTATGGTTGCTAGTTTTCCAATATACATCAATATACCAAAGTGATATAAAAGTGAAGTTTGAGCCCTCTGTTTTGGTATGAATTACTTCAGAAGATCTCAGAAACTCAGCTTTACAACTGAATTTATTTGCAAACACTTTTGCAGAGGGAGAATAAAATTTTTACAGCAGTGACAAGATAGAAAATGTCAGTTGTTGCTTTTCCTCACAAAACTCTGTTGCATGACTGGTCTGTGTGAGCATTGTTCAGTAAAATGCATTGAGATTAATAACTCCATGTTTTTATTAGCACTGTGATAGGTGCTTGTATTTAACACAAGTTATGTTAGAAAGCTACAAGGATAGTGAGATAAACTGGATTTTGGTGATGGAATAGCAGCCAGGGTTTAAAATGGAAGGTCAGAGGGAGACCTGATACAAGCAATAAAGGCTGGAATGATATCTGTGTATTACAGTTATCATTTAAGGTCATTTATCATGTAGCAAGCATAACATTTCTTGGGTTGAAGCTTAAAAATTGTGCTGCAGTGTAATTAAGAATCATTTTCAGTAAAATAAAGAGATCATCTCTACATATGTCACCTGATAAATTTAGGTCAAGGCTGACTGAAAGATCTTGCTGGTCTACAGATGCCAGGTATTTAGAGACTCCTGTGCTTGTTACAGAGTGGAGATAACTTGAATATGCTTTAGACTGATAGAAATGGCATTTGTTTAGCACAGGAGATAAAAATACAGTCAGAAGTCAGTGGAAAAATAGTAAAGAAATATCATTACTGTCTTCTAGAACTAAAAGGTTTTTGGGGCTTGTGGGGTTTGTTCCTTTTTTTCTGCTGAATAGTGATGTTCCATGTTCAGTATCTTTCTATGAATCTAAAAATTCTGACCTTTAAAAAAGAAAAAAACAATACACACAGTGTAGAGATAAATTTTGAAAACTATCTGAAGAGATCAAAGAATGCCTGAATCTTGGATCTCTCTAGTTTGTGTTGTTAAATTGTACTGTGAGAACTAAATAATAAGAGTATATTAGAGTCAAAGATGTGGTAGCTGGGCTACAGCTACAGCATTAGTATCAGCAGTGGAACAGACTGTTATACATACCAACAGGTGCAGATTAATTAATTAAATGGTTTTCTTCTGAACATTGGTTAAAATTACTTTGTCGACAAGATGACCTTATATTGCGACCACAGGTAGAGTGTCTGCTTTCTTTCAAAAACATCAAGCAATGTTTTCTGGTGGAAAAAATGAAAAAAAAAAACAAAACCTCAGCTGTCAGAAAATATACATCTGAAGGCAGTTTTATCCCAATCATTTGTGGTAGAGAAGGCAGAAGGATGATATTGTAAACCTGCTTAGATTGATACTTTTTCTTTCTGAATTTGCTTGGTTTTTATGTCATAACTGTAGGCAATCCAATGAGTTTGCAGAATTAAATAGCCAGCGTAAGTTTGTGTTGCATGTGGAGCATAATTATGCCTTCAGCCAAGAAATACCTCCCAAGGAAAAATTGCCTGGAAATCCTCATTTCAGCTAGAATTATAGAATTGAACAGTTAATCTTTTCTGTGGACAGACTATTTTTTCCCAGAAAGCAATGAGAGCAAACTGATTTTATCTTCATTTTAACACAGTTCATAAGGTCATTAACCTTTCTTGATGAGAAAGCCTTTTCCTACCATCTTTTTGATACTTGCTACCTTCTTTCTCTTTTTCTGTATTTTCCCCCAAATGTTCATATTCTGGGGGAGGTCTCTGAGAACCAGAGTCTTGGTGGAGAAACACTTGCTCTTTAAATACATGCCAGTAGCTGAAGTATCTTTTCATGCAGTTAAAAATGCAAGACACAAAATGCAAAACAAAACCCTCCTCTTTTGTTTTCAGTTTGCATCTCTGTGAAAGGCACATAAAGATTTTCCACAGAGGCTCTTAGTATTCTGGCAAGCTCTCTCTCTTGTGATCCATAGACTGTTGAAGTGCTGACAGATGCAGTATTAAACAGAAATGCAAAGATTGTATTTGTGTTTCTATATGTGTCCTGCAAACCCCCCGAGCACTCAGATCTCTCCTTGCTACTCTGTTCCAGCACGCTCAAGCCATCTGCTTGATTTTCCTTCTGCATTTGCTCTCATTAGTCATGTTCATATGTATTTCAGGCTGCTTAATTTCATTACGCAAACTATTATGCACTGTTCATCCAATAAGTGACAGAGGTTCCTTCTGCTCCCTAAGGGACTTGTAAAAAGAAGTTCTGAATGTGTAAGAAACCCTGAAAATTCTTGTTAAAACATGAACAACATTTCACTGTTACCTTTATTAACATACTAGAACTTACTTCATTGATTGAGCTACCTGTCTTTTCCTGACTCCCAAAGGCTAACTGCTATCTCCTTAGAAATATTTGCTTCTAGCTACTAGAATACTAGATACTTTAACACGGTTAAGTTCTCGACACAGAACTCGTATCATATTTAAACATTTACTTTCTGGTGGAGTTAGTTTTCCTGGCTAGTAGTGAGGTTGTCATTTTGGAGCAGAATGTGCTTGTGGCCGTGCTTACGGCCATCCTTGTGAATATCCAGTAAAGTTAGCAAAGTCATAAGCTTTTTAAAAGCATCAGAATTCGCAGAGGAAAGAGAGATCTTTTATTGCTGAAGATGTAAAATTTCTGTTTGTGGTCATTGCTGAGTGTGCTCAAACTTCTTGAAATTACTAAGGCAAACTATGATAAGGTCATGGCATTCCCATGGAGTGACTCAATATACGTGTGCTGCAGGACAAAAATATATAGAAGAGTTTCCTGTGATGGCTTTTGATAACTCCTTTGTGTGATGGGGAGGAACCAGCCACAGCAATGGGATCTGGGACCCTGCCGGGATCCCAGTGGGCAGAAGGGTGCCAGTATGGGAGAAAACTGCTCAGTCCTGGGCTGAGGAAGGAGTTTGATGGCCAGGGTTTTATAGGCAAAGGCAATGGATTAATAGTCAACCTGGAGAGTGGGAAATAAAATTAGAACATGGAGGGGGGGGAACTGGGACTGACCTGAGAAACAGTGAAAATTGTCAGAGAGGTCTAGAAAAGACAGATTTAATAAGGAATTGGATATCTGGACAGCAGACGTGGAGCTGCCAACATAATTGGCATTAGCATCAGCTGTCATCCTAGGTGGAGGGAAGTGGGAATAGTTGAGAAGTGATTCAGGAAGACAGAAAAATGGAGTTCAGTGTGAGCTGTGCTTGGATATATAGGAATATATAGTATATATTGTGTGCTCTAAAGAACAAAAAGGAAAGGGGGGGGATAAGGATCCATTATTAGGTATAAAAAAAAAATGTTAGGTTTTTTTTTTAATCTTGAAAAAAGTTCACCAATGAGAACCATTATTTTATTTTGAGAATGTACTTTCTATGGTATATGAATTATAAATCATTCACAGACAGGAGCGGTGGATCTAGGCTCTGGATAAGCATGGCACCCCACAAAAAATAGTGACTCGGAGACTATCATAAATCCTCATACAGGATTTATACAGAAAAAGGCTGAATTAACCTTTGAGTGCTGGGCATTGCTGTTATGTTCTTTTTTTTAATGTGTTTTGCATCTAATGGGTTTGATTTTACTTTGTTGTTTTGATAAATATATTCTATCCAGATAGCCACAAGGTACAAAATAATTGTTGACTCTGAAAGCTGGAATATTTTTAATCAGCTTTTCCTGATACTTGTTTCATTAAAACCCTAAGTCCTGGAGTCATTTAAAGGATTTAATCTTTCTTTTATTTTCTGATTGAAAATGTACATTGTTTGGTGGTCTAAATTCCTAATGCCCTATGACTTTAGTGACTGTGAATTCAGTGCAATGTGCCTTGCTGATACGGGCCTTATTCTGTAAAAAAATAGAAAGGAAATTATAGGTATACACATTTATAGAAAATTCCATAAGTCCATCGTTTTTACTGTTGTGGTTAACAATATTGATTTCTTAGTACATAAGTAGTGAAAAAATGAGAGTTTCCAAACTATTTAAAATACCTCTAATGAACTGTTGAATTATACAGTGCTTTTTTTTTTTCTTTTAAAAAAATATCTTTTCTTTTTGCTGTTTTAAGTATTACCAAGACTGGCAAAATGAAATATTGATAGTATTTTTTACTAAGGAAAATAATCAGAAGCGCTACATGTAAAATGTGGAGACTGAGGACAGCTTTTATGGTGTATGATTAAGCAACTGGGCAAGGATTCAAGACATTTAAGGCTGAGTAGGTTCCTTAAACCAGACTCCTCATGTGATGTTCAGCATATTGTTGAATTTTGTGTTCTTCTGCTTCTGTCTGTAGAACAAGCATGTTGATACAGATTTACTTCTATCCTTCGCCTGTCTCAGAGGTTTGATTTAAAAAATCTTAAAGATCTCTTGCAGTCTTCTTCAAACAACTTCCAGCACAGTAAGCGTTCAGTCTTCACTGAAGCTTCTAGTAATAGCTGTGGGGAAAAGGCAACATGAATTCTTTTCATTTTCCATAAGCAACTCTATAGAAGGGAAATAGAAGAGCTGAGAAGAGGTAATATATGTATATAAAATCTGTAGTATAATCTGAATAGTTCCAAGAAATTGTTTGAGCCTAAAGATAGAGTTTACTTAGGTCACTTTTTCCCTTAATGCAAACTGGTTTGAAATTGTCTGGTTGCATAAAGAAGTTCAAAAATGTACAATTATAAATCCAATTCTTTTTGGTATCAACTGAATTCACGGAGCATGATGAGTTAAGGAACCTTGTGGGATACAGCAGTAGGAAATTATGTTTGTGTGACCACTCCCCCACTGTACTTGCCTCACTGATCTACAGAAATATATAATATTGGAACACACCAAAGCAGTCCAAATGAGTCCATAATGAAGAAAACTTCATATATGTTTTTTTCTTTGTAAATTAACAATCTCATTAACTCCCATGGTAATTAACTTTTGGCAATCAGCTGAAGGGCACTGAACAAACCAAGAATGTTTAAGGGAGTTTTAAAGCAGCAGTTGTTTGTGGGCAAAGATGAAAATACAGCTGCATAGGTACTGACAAGTGTTTACATGTCTTTTTTTTTAAAGGAAAAAAGAAACGGATTTATTTTCTGAGCTGTGAAGAAACTAGAATTTGGTAGAGTCTTCATTCAAGAGTTCCCTGTGCAAACTGTGTTGATGCCATTTATATAAGGTATTTGAAACAATCATGGATTCTGTTTCCTTCCATACCCTGTTAAATGCTTTAATGCATGGTGCTTTCTGAGAAATAAAATGGAGATAGTAAATGATTGAAAGAAACCGTTTTTTCTGATGTGAAGTCCATTAGACTAGTGAACATATAATTTTGTGGTAACACGTCATATTTCTCACTGATGTTAAAGTTGGAAAAATTCCTGTTTGTATACATTTGTTGGCTGTTCAGATAGTAGTTGTATTCTTCGCTTTCTCTTGCCATCAACTTGAGTTTTATCAAATCCCAAGCTGTCATGCTTCATTATCCATAGATGATCTTGAACAGCCTGGCTTCATAAAAAAATATGCTGTGGCATCTGTCATTGTGTACCACTGTACAGATCACTTCTCAGTAAGGTTTGTCTTTGATTTATACATTATACACGGATTTATACATTTACACACAGTGATGTGTGTTCTTATATTTTTGCCTGTGAATATCCTAAGCAATGGAAGCTGCATATGCTACATTACACTGATTTTTCAGGTTGTAGATGTCTTCTGTGCCTTTTTAGCTAACGAGTTCCATTGGAATTAGTGTTTGTAGACCTCAGTCTCCACTAGGCAGTCGCATTGTTTCTGTTGTCTAAAAGCACCTGTACCAGTGATGTAGACAGGACATAGAAATTAGCTGTGATTTTAATGTCAGTCTTGCATTCTAGATCGTATCTTTCACTTTTTTGATTTTTGGAGCCAGCAATGAAATTTATGTCATGATTTTATTAATAGACAGCAATAATGTCTAGATAGAAGTATATTTACCAAAGAAATCTTTATTTCCTGTAAGGTAATTACATTGATAAGAGACTTATTCTTTTTTTTTTGAAATACAATTAGTAAAACTGTGCAATGCTTATAGAGATTAGTAGATAAAAGTCCTGTTCATTCTAATAATTTACATCTCTATGTAACTATTGTTGTAAAGGGAAAAGGAGCACACATTTTTAGGGATGTTCTAAAGTTATTTTACTGCTATTCTGTTTTGGTGGTACAACATCCAGAAGTTAATTTGTTACACTGCTGCTGTTAATGCTTCATCTGAAAATACTTGTTTCAGCAATCAACAGTGAAAATGTATGACTACCCATTTTAGGCTTGATTCAGTACTTCATAACTTGAAACTATTTGAAATTCATCAAGCTGTTTTTAGGAAATTGCATGGATACTTTTCTGAATATGTTAAATCTAAGAAACAGTGCTTGCTGTAGCCTAGATAGGCTGTCTTCACCCAGTTGCTTTGATGTTTTCTCCAGGGATGAGGAGAGTAAGAGAAACAATCTTGTTCTATTAAGATTCCTTAGAATTGCCAGGCTTTATGCAATTTCAGTGAAATATTACACTAAACCCACTCCTTTTAATGGAGGAAAAGAGTTTCTGTATAGACTGAAAATATTTAGAGGGCTTCCATTTACATTTCACAGTTCCTACCCAATTAATTGTTTGTACTTGCAAGGGCTTCAAGGCTTCATTTGGATTAGAGCTCTTTATGCTTTTTCTGTTTGTGCAGATGTTTCACAGAGATCTTGTGGAAGTGGGAATCATTCAGAGGTCAAATGAAAAGCAACAACATATAAAGACAATGAAATGCCAGGGCACTTCTCAATGAAAGTTCACAAAACAAGTGGAGAGCCATGTGAAAATGCAAAGCAATATGTCCTCAAAGTAAATTCTTCCCAAAGAAAATAACTCACTTGGAAAGAATAATACTATGTGTGTTTGTGTTGTAGAACAGATTGTTGTGAGACTAGCTCTCAAGATGTGACTTTAGCAGTGGCTGTCATTCTGCCCAAAGTCTACCTTTTATTTTCAGCAACAAAACAGAGTGCAGCTCTGTGCTGAACATGGAAAAAGGAGGGGGAGAGAGGGATATTGAAAAAAAATAGTTTATTTTCTAATTCCCCTGCACCTGTTCTTGTTCCACCAAAGCTTGCAAATGACTTCTGATTGAAGAAGTAGTGTGTTCATCACAGTGATAAAATTAATTTCCATCTCTGTTCACTATTATGTGTGTCTCAGTTACAGACAGTTTCTTCTGAGAATATGAAATACTGTTTATGACTGTGTCTGGGAGTAAGTCACCAATGTTATAACTCAGATAATTTAAATGAAGGCAAATGTTTGGGGATCTGAGAGCTGAATTTCCATTTGAACAATAGCCTGAAGGACTGCATACACATTTGACTGTCTCATGCCCTAAAGTGGATTGCTACTAAAGAGATTATCCACATATATCCATGAGCTACAGTAAGATTCACAGAATGTGAAATAAAATAAAGTTGTCTGTAAGGTAAATAGTAAGTGGAAAAGCAAATTAAAGCAAGAGTGGAATAAGAATGAATTCAGGAGAATTTTAGAACAGATCTACACTGGGAATATGAGGCTGCAACAAAACCTGAAGATCTGATGCTGAAATCTGAACTAGAAATGCTTCTTAATCTGTCACAAATTGTAGATGTTTTTAGTAGGTCTCTGAGTGTTATTGATGCCTGTATTACCCTTTACAATTTGAGTTGAATGGGATACTGTAATAAACAGAGTCAGTAGAAAATATCTTCTGAGACTTTCTGAGGATTAGGGAGTGCTTGCTGAAACACAGAATAATTTCAGATGGTTAAGCAGAGTCCTCCTGTTTAAAAAGTCCATTAAATTGGTTAAAAAATAATCTTTTATGTGTTTTAGATTTGATTTATCTTTAATGCTATTTTCCACTTAGATATATTTACGGTGTGTTGATTTTGGTGTTATTTTTTGGCTTGTATTTTGTGATAGTAACAAGGATGAAAGTAGTTCTCCTCTTACAGGAACTATTACTTCCACTGTAGTTGCTTCGGACATGATAGAAATCCAATGTGGTGCTTAGGTTAGCATTGGGGGAATCTCCACAGAGCACAAAGGAAGGCTGTAAATAGTACCAGGGTGTCACAGACCAGCCATTCTCAAAGGTCTTACCCCATTTAGTTCAAGAAACCTTGCCATTTGTGAATTCTTTCACTTTTTATTGCCTTAGAATAGTTTGGTTTTAGCCCAGTAATGAAAACGAGAAGGAAATCCTGGCATCCCTATTTCATTCTCAAGCTTGTAAAACTCCATTGACCGTGGTGTGGAGCATGTGGGGCTACAAATAAATTTCAAATTCAGTCAGTGAGTTTTGCTGGTGGGAAAAACTGGTGATTAATTTTAGGGCTTATACTCAGCATACCTCAGTGAAAGAAAATATGTTACAAGCTAATGTTAAATAGCTCCTTACAAGATAGAGGATGTTACTATTGTGTTCTCTGAATTGGTTGAGAAAAGGTATGCTTTCCCAAGTTACTCCAGGTTTTGGTTGGGTTTTTTTTGTTTGTTTGCTTTGGTTTTTTTTTTGTTTTTTTTTTGTTTTTTTTCTTTTAAATAATATTTAGTACCTTTTCTGGTCAGCAAAGTCTATCTACTGGAAAGATGTTCACATATCATCATGGGACAGCTCAAAAATCAAGAAATTAAGGACTAACACATTGTTGTAATGAACACCAAAACTATAGGTGAACAGTGTTGCCAGAGTTTGCAGATTTGTTGCAGAGCAAAGGTTGTTAGACTGTAAACCTGTCTCTGAAAACACAGATATTTGCACAACTTCTTTTTCCTGTATTTTTTGAGCTCCCTTTTTTCTGAACTAACACATCATTGCTCTTCTGGGAGCCAACATTCACCTGATAAATTAAAATCTCTAGGCTATAGATAGATACATTTTGCCTCCTTTAATAATTTCCATCTTAGAAGGAAACCATTAAGCAACAGTGGAAATTGAATTTTGCATAGATCTGTGGTGCATGCATCTGTTAAAAATAGGGAAAACAATAAATGCAAAATTTACTTTAATTAATTTGTTGAAATTCTTAAACTGAGTATAACCTCCTTAGCTGAAAGTAACTTCAGCTATCTTATACTAGCAATATAGGCTGTAATGAGATTTCTGGGTTTCAGCAATTAAGGATGAATCAGACATATAAAAGGCATTTTTGGGGAAAATAGAATTTTACAAAGCAACACAGTCAAGTGCAGGACTTGCTCTCCCTATAACAAAGAGAATAAAATTGCTGGTGCAAAAAAAGGCTTCTTTCTTCCCACAGTGTCGCATTTATTGTGTTACAGTCTAAACCGGCAGCAATTATACGTAAGCCGTTAAGCAAAATGAGAACAATCAAACAGTCAGCTCAGTGAGCCAGAGGTGGTACTTGGAGTTCTTGCTGTTTCTCTCAGTCAATCTCAGCATCAGTGATGGTCAGAAAATAGATGCTCATTCTCCTGCATATGTTTATGTGGCGGGGGAGGACATAAATTTTTTTTCCTTTTTTGGCAGGCAAAAAATAAAAACCAGATTTTGTAAAACCTAGATTTATGGGGAGAGCATGAACCTGCACTGCACACCATACCTGGTAGGAGTCTCGGGTTTTTTTATCTGGCTGCATAAAAAGCCTATCAGATTACTACAAGATGAAGCCAAGAAGCTGGCAAAATTCAAAACAGTTTTGAATTTATATGGCGGTAAGTATTCCATCAATAAGTTATTGCAAGGTTTTAGGATGAAGAAAAAGAAGCACATGTAGGACAAAATAAATGGATAAGTGGGCAGGATATTCTTTCACGGAATGAATTATTTTCCAGATAACTACTGCAGATGGTCACACACTTTTTAAAATTATTTGTGTTGTCATTTGTCAGAAAAAGGATACAAGAGTAGATAGACCATAAATTTGGTTCAGAAAGTCCTCTGGTCCTATCACAGGTTTGTTCAAATGATGTAGAAAAAGTTTGGTGATAAATTGGTTCAGCAGGATATTTCTGAGCATCTTTACATCTGAGTAAATCAGGGTGGACATTTTAAGTAACCACCGTTTAAAGTCAGGGGAAGAGCTGTAATCCAAGTCTAATGAGGATAGTTATTTTCAGAATTGTGGACTTGAAATAGTCCAAGGGGGTAGTTTCATGATAGTAGAAAATGACATTTTTACTGGAAGGGATGATCTTATGCTCCCTTTTTGTTCCAGCACTAAAAGTTAACAGTTTTCAGCCAGATAAGCTTTATTGCTGCCACACAAGGAATAGCACAGCAATGTGAATATGGGAAGTAGGGCAGGATCTCTTTTGGCAACAGCAAAATTTTAAATCAGTTTAAGCGGCTTCTGAAACCACTCCAGAACTCTGAGCCTTCACAGAAGGTGGCTGGGGGCAGTGTGTGCTGACACCACCATTTACTTTCTGTGTAGCAAGTACTGCTCACCTCACTATTATAGCAAGTGTGCTTGCCATTGTAAAGAAAAATGACCTTCAGTCACTTTTGTATAATTGGACTGCCAAAATCAGTAAAAATAGTTCCCACATCTGATCCCAAGCATGGTGGGTTGACCTTGGTTGGGTGCCAGGCCCCCACCCAGATGCTCTTGTACTCCCTGTTCTCAACAGGAAAGGGGGAGGAAATAAAGTGGGAAAACTCTTGGGTCAAGATAAAGACAGGAGATCACCGATCAATTGCCATCACAGGCAAAACAGATGCGATCTGAGGAAGATTAATTTAATTCATTGCCAGTTAAATAGATTTAGATGGTGAGAAACAGAGACAAAACCTAAATCACCTTCTTCCCTTGTTTCCAGGCTAAGTTTCACTCCTCCATTCTCTTCTGCCTCCCTGAGCTGTGCAGAAGTGTCGGGAATGAGCTGAAGCTCTTTCAACGTATATGTTATGATATGATATGATATCACCATGTTCCACTATTTAAAGGGTGGCAGCACAGAAAATTTCCTTTTTACAAGGAGTCACATGGGAAATACAAGGGGTAATGGTCACAAGTTACTCCTGGGGAGATTCTGACTGGACACAGGAGGAAATCCTTTTACAAAGAGAACACTCAGCCATTGGAATAATCTCCTCAGGGAAGTGGTGGGTTCCTCAACATTGGACACTTAAGATCCAGCTGGACAGGGTGCTGGGACATCTAGTTGAGGTTATCCTTTGCCAGAAAGGTTGGACCATATGAACCTTGAGGTTCCTTCCAAACTGGTACACTGTGATTCTGTGATACTATATCCATGGGCTGCAGGGGCACAGCTGCCTCACCATGGACTGCACCATGGGCTGCAGTGGCATGCTCTGGTGCCTGCAGCACCTCCTGCCCTCTTCCTTCTCTCACCTCAGTGCTCACAGGGCCGTTTCTCACACTTCTCTTCCCTCTCTCCTGGGCAGGTTTTTTTCCCTTTCTTAAGCACACTTTCCCAGAGGTGCCAGCACCTTGTCTGTGTGCTTGGCTGTGCCCTGAAGGGGGTCAGTTGGAGCCAACTGGAACCAGCTGTGTCCAGCACCTCACAGGGCTCCTGCAGACCTTGAGCACCTGCACCACAGACTCAAAGTTGCCTCTCAAGCAGTTCAAGCAGCCAGAGAAAGACAAGACTTATTTTCTCTGGGTAGTCTGGAAAATCTGATGGTTTTTTTTCCCTAACCTGATCTCACAGATGTCTGTTTTCCAATAGCAGTCCAGTACTGACTGCAAGGGAGCTCTTTTCTCTAAATGCCTCTGTAAGTATAAACAGGATATATCACATCACATGTTTTAAGGAAATACTACTTGTGCTTATAGTAGATAGAATGTTATTTTCTACATCATTTTTTTGTACTTATCCATACTGATATGAAGTATGGCTGAAAATTTCTGCTAGGAATGCAGACTAGTAGTGGGTTTTTTTTGCCACACTGCAATTTGGAGCCCATCTGTCATGGGACACAGCAAGTTCCGTGCACAGATCATGGTGTGGTAGAATTTTTGTCTGTAAGCGTTTGTACTGGCATTGAAAAGAACAAAATTAAATTATTTTCCTTCCTCTAAAGTATAAAAAGAATATTTGCCTTCTGTATCACTTCGAATCCTGAATTTATGTGTCCCAGGAAATGTGAAAAAGAGAGAAATGGGTGTCAGGGTGCAGGTTATTCCTTGGTCTCTGGCAAGGAGATGGGTGGACAAGTGTCCAGTTTGAGTCAGCACATAGAATCATAGAATAGTTAGGGTTGGAAAGGATCTTAAGATTATCTAGTTCCATCTCCCCCTGCCACGGGCAGGGACACCTCTCACTAAACAATGTCACCCTTCTGGTGCCCAGATCTGCTTCTGGGGCTGCCTCTTCTTTACCATCATTTAGGACACTGTCCCGAGAGAAATGAATCCTCTGCTGTTCTGGCGCTTTCTCTTTGATAAACCGGGTGAATACCAGTACCTGCTGTATTAAATATAACTTCTATCTCTAGGTGTGAGAAAGGTGATAGCCCAACCAGAGTGATACATTGTCCTTTACAGGATGACAGACTCGTTGGAACTTTTGGCACAAACAACTGGTTTATTTTGTTCTCATATTAAAAAAAGATGAGGCATGAAACCTTGTGTATTTTTAAGATACGAATTCTTATCTGTGTCTGACAGATCTCATCACTATGAGAGGTCCCAAATTTGTGCTTCTCTCTAAAATTTAATTATCTGGCACTTTCCAACAGCAGCCTGTCTACTACTGACATGTAAAATTTCATTTTGTTCAAATATCTTTTGTGTGTATGTCTCCTTGATATTGATAACAGAGACTTGGGGTAATGCTTATCTCCTTTTGATTCTGAAAATGTAATAAAGAAGGAAAACACAAAGTAATAGCTATATGCATTGGTTAGGCAGACATCCATCAAGTCTTTACATCAGACTTAGCTTTTCAGATATCTCTAGAAACAAAGATCATAAAAGCAGCTTTAGGGAAGGCAAACATGCCCACAAAGCCAAATAAATCATTGTCCAAACAAGGAATGAATCAAGCCAGATTGTTCATGTTCACTTGTGAGTTTCTTTGTTCCCTATTCTAAATAGTTTCCTAAACAAATTGTTAATTACTAATTGCCATGGTTATCTCCCTTCATAACTGGATTCTTCAAGGTATATAAGGCTTTGGTCCATTCCCCAAGTTCTGGGGGATGTGATGTGTGTAAGAATTCAATGATAAGAGGAAAAGTAGTCTTAATAATCTGTTGTTTAGAGATAAGAAAATAAATGTAGAATTGCAAATACATAGAACTTGACCTCGTCTGTAAAAGAAATCAGTCATTAAAGAGCTAGGGATATAAATACAAGCAACTTACTTGTACTTATGTGGGAGTATTTGGGATAAGATGTAAATATATCATAGGAAAATAGGAAATGTTTATGTTTTTTTTTTTTTTTTTT
>NDXB01006834.1:20631-31536 GCA_002631895.1 Agapornis roseicollis | reverse complement strand
TTTTTTTTTTTTGGTGGTTTTTTTTTTTTTTTTTTTTTTTTTTTTTTTTTTTTTTTTTTTTTTTTTTTTTTTTTAACATAGATTTCTTGATTGTACAGTGCTGTATGTGCATGATGATCCTCTTTATGGGGCTTTGACTTTGTAGCTTGGTTTAAGCTACCCTGTGTACCACAGAAGAATGCATGGTATGACCTGCTTCTCATGAGAAGCAGAGGTAGAAACAATGTTTTCCTGAGCTCATTAGATGATTGTCTAAAAGCTTGTGTGAAAGAAAAAGGAAGGTTCGTACAGCTGTGTAAGAACAATACCCCTGATGATCAGAGTACAGGTGGGGAAGATGTAGATGCACTGATCAGGGAGTATATGTTTTCCATAGTCAGAGAAAGCTCATATTGAATAGCTAATGCTGTTCCAGTATCACTTCCCAGACCAGGTTCTGCTTGTATTGTGGCTTCCAAGTAGTTTGCTATGGTATTGTCAACAGTGAACCTCCTGACCAGAGCACACGAGGCTGTTCAGCTAGAACTAAAATAAAAAGCTCTGAAATGACCTACTGTTACTCCTCATATACCCCAGGCAGTGTCCAAGGGAGGTCATGCCATGCACACTGCCCAGTGGCTTTTTTATATATGCATATAGGAGAGAGGATGGACAGGAGGATTCGTTATGGCAAATGCCAGTACAGCCAGCAGGTGGGACAATCAAGGACATCTGGTATATTTGCTTTAATAAGCAAGGCTTAAAGCATACTGGAATAGTATTAAAAAAAGTTGCAGAGGGAGCAGGTGGAGGCAGGAGAGAGAGCTTCCTTCTTTTTATACAGTTAAATTGCTGTGTTAGGAACAGATGGCTGCAAAGAAATGGAATTCCATTCCATTCTGTAGCCCTGAATGCCATTTTTAAAAAAATGTAGTTTTTGTGGAGAAATTAGCCGCATAAAGGCAGAGAATGCAGCTTCACTTTTCAGGGACAGAAGACATATATTACAGCACATGGACATCCTTGGAATGTGTGATTAGTTTTGTCAGGGAAGACGTAGGTTAGCTTTAGTGTACTTTGTGAGAGATTGCTGTTACACCTTTTATTTGACAGCAGAAATCTGACCTGCAATGGTTGGAATTTCCTTGTACTGCAGCAAATAATGACAGTTAAATAAGATTGACAAATTGCTTCAGCACAAACCAGTTATACGTGAAGGGTGTTGGCTGCAAAATATCATTCCACTGCTGCAAAACTGTATGTAATTCATATATGAGGGTAGGCCTGACATGCTTGTAGGCTCAAACTCTTTTTATTTTATAAATACACGGTTGTTTACTACAAAGTAATGTACAGATAAAAAAAAAGGAATCTTTTCAGTCTCACTGTAGTACTGTGCATTCTGCCACTTCTTCTTCCACTAGCAACTACATGATTATTTCTAGGGTAATACATTCCCCATATGTGCTGCTGAGAGAGAGATTCAGCTATGGTACAGTGAACAGTGTTTTAAAATGTGCATTCTGTGTTCTTTTATAAACTGCATGAAAGGCAACCAGACTTGCAAGTCTCTGTCCTGTGATCTTGTTTGGAGAATGTATAATAATAAATGTGAGAAACATATATTCATGCATGCATCTGTATGTGTAAAATGCAGGCTCATGCTTATGTCTGCTGAGGCATGTTTATTCTTGAGCAGCATGAGGAAGGTGGATAGATAATGCTAACCTGCCAATTATTGAGTCATTTTGGTGTCTGTGAGTCAGCTGTTTCCATTACAAATCAACACATTCTTTGTAAACAGGAAGAATGTGAAAGACATTATTTTGAGTTGGGTAATTTTTACATGAACTTTTTCAGCCTACTCTTTTTCTGTGTCTGTAGAAGGCTTTATTGACTATTACGTCCTAGCGACCTGCGTTTTGATGGCACCAAAATTTGGAAACCTCTTTTCATGTCATTTTGTCAACAGTGACATAGGGTATGCTATTAACCCAGCTTTTGTAGGAAAACCCAAAGTTTATTGAAATCTAAAGTTAACAGTGGCATGGTAACAATGACACTGGATAAACAGGTTTGAATAAAAAGGAAGCTGATTCAAACTGTTTGTCTGTGAAAAATGTAAGAAAGTAAAATATTGACGCATAGAGATTTGTAAGTGCTAAGGCTGAGTTCTGCCTCTTCTCAAAGGATCACTTTCTCCCAGTGGGGTGGGAACAGCAGAAATCAGCAGCTCTTCCTTTGCCTCAAATGCCGCATTTTGAGAGGTGGAGGTGCCTGGCGGGCGATCTACATAACCTGTGTCTGGGCATATTCTTTTGAATCTGTAAATTCCCTGATTGAGTATTTCGTAGATTACGAACTATCACAGCTATTGACAGGGAGGGAGGATGTTTCACTCATATGTAAGTAATTTCCAGTGAAACACAGGAGTTCCTTTCTCTTTTCAAAACCACTGCAACCACAAGTTAGAAGTGGTTGAATTGTGTTTCATACAGGCATCACATCCAGTCACCCTGATCTACTCTGAGGCTTATAGATGAGGATATATGTCAACAAATTAGCACCCTAAAAGCATCCAAAGTAAGTTTTTTAATCAATTCAAGTGTGGTATACAGATCTTGTGAAAGAATGTCACCTTGAAATAAGCATTGTATCCCGCCTGAGAATTTTTTAGCCAACTTTTGCATGTTTGGTGATATTGATTTTAGTGGAACAAGTTATGGGATAAGATGCTAGCTAAACAAACAAGTCACTGTCAGCAACTAATGAACTCAGTGCTTGGCTAGGACTGGAGATAAATCTTAATCTACTTAAAATTACAACATGGTGTTCATTAGCTTCAGAAAGGGTGATTCCTGAGATAAAGTGTTGCTATCACCCAACATGTTAAATAAGCAGTTGGACTAAGCAGGTGGTGGGAAGAGATCAATGACTTTCTATTAAACAATAGGCAATTTCTCAGTAGGAAATTACTCAATTCCCAAAAAGGGTTGCATACCAAATACGCTGGTTTAGAATTGTAAGAAATGTTCTGGTTAAGTGTGTCTGCTCTAGAAATATGAAGATGCAGAAAATCTGACAGACATTTTGAAAGGTTTGAATTACTTATTCTGTTATACCTCATGGCTTCATTGTTCTTGATGTTGCTTACACATAAGGTCTCTGCTTTACAGTGAAGTTCACCACTGACTTACTCATATGATGAATGTTTCCCAGTGCTACAGTAGAGTTGTACTGTTCTAAGATACCACCCTTATGTATGACATGAAGGCTGTTGAAGGTTGATTTCTTTATATGCTTAGATCTGCTTCCATAGAATATTGTAGGAAAAATGTGTGCTAGATAAGGGTGCAGACACATATGCATTATACTCAGCCTTTTTAATTGAATCTTGTATAAGCCCTCTAATACAAATTGAAAAAGCCCATTATCTTTGCTTTTCATTTAGCCACATGACAACCTATTTCAGATTGAAAACAGAAGTGTCAGTGTTGGGAGTTGTTTTTCCAGCATTTCCAGTGTAGTTGCTTTAAGTTCTACATGCTGTATTTTTTTTTGTTTTGTGTCTCAAGCTTTATTCAGCAGTTCCTGAAGTTCCACTAATAGGTAACCTAACAGTGGGCTGAAGTGAGATGACAAGGAGGGATGTGTTTGTGGCTTGACTCTTCTGATAGATGGTGTCTTCCCTCAGAACATCATGTCCAACCTGTTCATTTGGCTTGGCCTGTGTTTTGTTTCCCACAGTGCACCAGTGGTAAAAACTGGTCAGCATTTCAGGAGTTGACCTATGGGCACTTCAGTTGTTCTTGCCTGGAGGGTAGGAAAAACTGTCTGAAGAGCAGGGCCAAGGGCTAGAGGTGATTACACTTCCTGTTACTCAGTTTTTCCATCTAGCCATCACAAGTACGTGAAGTTGGATAAGACTTCCTGAATTTTTAAACACAAATGGTTGTATATGTCTGTAAACATTCCTGCCTTGATTTGATAGTATCTTATATCTACCCAACATGGTGATTTGCAGAAGATAGTAAAACTGGTCTGATGTAATGAAATATGAAGCAGGGATAAGAAAAACTAGGTAATCATAAGAAATAAATAATAGAGAATTATTTTTTCCTGAGGTTTTTACGCGTGTATATGATAGATATCAGGGGCCTGGGCAGTGCCTGTACATGTTGACACTGCTTTCTGACAATAAATTTCTAGTCTGCTCTACATGTAGATGGAACAGTTTCTAACCATGTTAAGACAAGAATATATTTTTTTCTCATAATGTGAAGCTTATCAATGTTTTTATTTTTTTATCTTTTTTTTTTGTTTAGTTTTGATTCTTTTTAAGAAACTATGTTTTTTGTTGTTGTTAGATTTTTGGTTGGTGGTTTTTTTTGGTGGGGGCACTTTTATTCCATTTTAAAATGTAAGAATGTTCAATTTGCATCGATTAAGATGAATGATAGGGTTAACCAATGGGTTTGCACTAGAAAATGTTAATTGAAGTTATCCTTCCTTGTTGATGATCTACATAATAAAATAATTTATATTTTTAAGAGGCAGGGCACAGCAGAAAAATTCCAAATTATTATTTTGTAAGTCTAGTATATATGATATCTGTTATGCTACAAAAATACGTAATTAAAACCACTTCAAAATAGTTTCACTCTGAATGCAAATTGTGGAAGAAATTGCATGGAAAGAGTCAATTTCATAAGGGAATAAAACATGCCAGAGCAGTATCCCAGTCAGTTAGCTAGAGTAGTAAATTAAAACTCATTGTGCCATATGCTTTCTATGCATTCCTCATAATTTAGTTTTATGAATAACTTTGTCTTGTAGGTTTGGTATTGGAGACACAATAGCAACATAATTCTAGCTTCAAAATGAAGGATTGAGCATGCTGCATCTAAGTCTCAAAGAGGAATATCTGTCTATGCCTATTTGTGAAAGTATGCTTAGGATAATTTTTTTTTTCAGTAACTTCTTTGCTGATCTTGAAACTATGTGGCTCTTAAGCATCAACTTCAAAATTCAGGTGATTATACTGTAAACAATCTGATTTGGCATTTATTGAGTTGTCCTGAACCCTTGCCTCCAGCTGATTCAATTTATATTCCATGTCAACATTAGCAGTGCATGTAGTATAACCTTGCTAAACACTAAATTTATTTGATGATTACATTGTCTTTGGTGCTAGATTCTTGCAGGAGACACAGATGAATGTCTTGCCCTTCACCCATCCTAAGAAACCTGATGAAAGGAATAAGAGTAATTAAAATTCTTTATAAATCATTAATTTGTTTTTTAAAATCATGCATCTGCATATATATTGGATACTTCTATATATTTATTTCCTATGCAGGAAAGGAGTGTTTATATACACACAAAGATGTTTCCATTTGTTCATGTGCATATATATATATATAGAGGCCTGTGGCAATCTTCAGCAGTCTGCTGATAATATGGGGTTAAATTTATATTGCAGACATCTCTCCTGGGATCGTGTTAAGAACTTTTCCATATTGTGACCACAGCCATAATGTATCTCACATTTATAGATGTGAGCCATGTTTATAGAATGCATAATACAAAAACCAGGTAGTTCTTATTTTTTGTGGTAGTTTTCAAAACAAGTTGAGCAATGGGAGTATCCACTTACAAATAAGTGTGAAATAAGAAAATGTCATTTTGTAGGAGCTCACTTTTGTCTTTGATAGGCTTCACAACATTAAATAGGTAGTGGCAGGCAATACAATGCTCACTTTCAGCATATGTTGTATTTTAGACTGTGTAAACATTAAACTTACCTTTTTAAAGTTTGAAGTGAAGAGGTGCCTGCATCCAGCCTAGCTGTTAAGTAGCCCCTCTAATTTATATTTGAAATGAAAGTAAGCATGAAATATGAATCCTGTAATGTATACCTAGTTAAGATGTCTAAAAAGTAAAAAAATATGTCACCTAGGTTTTGGGGTTTTTTATACCATTGTCATTTTGTTTGTGGTGGAATGAGAATTGTTTAGATGTTTCTGATCAGAAAGCTCAGTAATATTTTCAGTGAATGGGGAGCAAGAAAGAGCCAATATTTTCTTGCATCTACTGAAAGTTCCAGCTTCTACAAGTATCTTATGGGTAGGGGTAATTTTTTACATCCTGAAGGGGGCCATGTGTTAATGTTATGGCAGAAAACTATAGTATGAAATAAGAATAGCAGACAAAATATATGAAAGGGTTTGTGGATACAGAAGTATGAGAAAGTGTTAACTAATGCCCAAATGCAACAGATCCCTCGTGGTCAGGGTTCTATATCACTTGCTTTCAGAAGTATTTTTTCTTAATTTGTTTCTCTAGGAGATGGGTTTTTTTACTAGCAGTGCTTCTCACAGCATGTATTTCTAACCTGATTTAGTTTTTCCTTCTCATTTATATTAATAATCTTACTCGATGATCTGATCTTAAAACTGACTTTGTTTTAATTCAGTCTTCTTCCTGTGTGTTCTTTTCCTTTCACTTCAACTGATCATAGTTAATTTTTAATTTGAAGTACCAACACCTCTGTTAATGTCTGGCAGCTTCTGTTGTGAGTGTTACTAAAGATAAGACTGTGTCTGAAGAGAAGGCTTTTCAAATCCCCTACATGCTTTCTTCCTGTAGAGACAAAACTTCTGTCTGTCTTTTCTCTTTGTGTGGTAAACTCTTACTTCCTTATCTCAGAGTATTTGTGAAGTACCAAATGTTGGGGTGTATGTTGTGAAAATGTCTATGAATTACTTCAGGCCAGTGTTAGAAGATTACTTGCTATTAGTACAGTTGAAATAGTCCTGTAACACAAGCAAAAAGGCTTATGTTGGAACATCATTAACTCATGAATGGAATTTCGTATTGAGTTTGCCCATAGACTGGGCTCGTATTGTGTAAGCCCAGATGTTGCTTTTCAGATAACATGTATTTAGATTCACATGGAATGCAAATTAAACCAGTCTCTGGTTTAGGATCTTTCAGCTAAACAAGATGCACTTAGAAGTCTGTGAGAAATGCTTTTATTACGGTATTACCTGGTTTGTTTCATTACTGTATGTTGCTGAGGTGGAAAGATTAATTTAGCTCATGTGAGTTAGAGTTTGTCATTCCAGGAAAATGAGTTTTTAGGAATTATATGAATATGGTTGTATTGGGACTAACAAAGGTCAGATTGTTTGGGAGAAGCTTGAAAGAAGTTACAAAGTGAAAGAGAAGTTACGATATTGATAAGACAGTTGAATGGATAAGAAACAAGATATGAAGAGATCAGGAGAGGCTTACGCCAGGTGAGTGGGAGTTGAGCAGAAGGTAAGAAGATTCTGATTACCAAGAAGGAAAGAAATTAGACTGTGGGCAATATTTTTCACTTAATTAAAAAAAAAAAAAAAAAAAAGCAGCTGTTTTTTTTTGATTCTTACACGGAAGGAAACATGTAAGTGAGGGGCAAGAGTTAATAAATATCTTGAGCCAGCGTGGAAACTTTCCTGGTAATCAGGCTAAGCACTGAGGAAGAGATGAGCTAGAATATGGGTAAAGGATTTAGAGAAGTCATAGTTATTCTGGAGTATCCATAGTAAATTTGGGCTGCTAACAGGCCATTTAGAGTAGTGCATTGGAAAGGAAGTCAGACATGTAGAACAGGGAACTCTCTGGTTGTGAAAAAGAGATGAGTCATTGACTCACAAATTGTAGCTGAATCCAGCTCACCAGAGACAAGATTAAAAGGAGAAGAGCCCAGTACAGTAGAGAAAAGAAGCTATAAGGCAGTAGTTGTTTAAGCCCAGCTGGTAACTCAGAACCATGCAGCCGTTTGCTTTACCCCACTGCTTCAGCAAAAGCTGGATGAGCAAAAACTAAACTACAGGACCAGAGAGTCTGAAATAGATGTTAAGAAAATGAGTATAGACAGTAATATAAAATGCTGTAGAGGTGTTAGGATGGCAGGATTTAAGGCTTGGGTAAGAACTTATCAGTGTGGTAGAAAACACTGGTGAGGAACAAGCAGGACATGCATTTTATAAAGAGGCGGTAAAAATTCATTTAAAATACTTCAGAAAGGTAAGGGATGAAGATATGGCTGTCCGATGAACAGTAAAATGGCAGATGGAATTGAAGATCCTTTACTTTAGAATGTGTACAGATCAGTAAGCAGAATCAGAGATTGTCAATAAACTGGATGTTATGGATGGAGTCAGATAGTGTAAGTATGGTAGTGTGATGAGCAGCATGGTAGTAGGGCTAGAGGAAGATGCTTTAATGAGTAAACACAAAAAAAAATGAAAGAAAAGGCAAAGGAGGGAAAAAATAAGTCTATTTATTTTCTTTCAGTTAAAAGCCTGAGACACCAAAAAGGTTACAAAAAGAGATGGTACAGTAAGAGGTTCTGCTTTTCAGTGTTGAGCCATGGAAAGGAAGTTTTGAAATACCATACAATTATTGTGTAATTAAAGATTCAGGCATGTAATACTCAAAACCAACCCCAATCACTCTGACTATAATTTAGCACATGTGGAAGTTGAGGAACAATACAGATTCACCAACTCCATCCAGCTGCCTTTGGACGGATGCAGTTGGTTTGCCAGCTGGGAAATAGTGCTACTGAATATATAAGCAGCTGTGAATCCTCTTAACAGTCTTCTCACTACCTTCATATGTTCCATTGCTTTTTATGCAACATATAGAAGTATCATCTGCCTTTCCTTTTGTATATGACTTTCTTGTCCATCTTTCTGTCCTTACTTTTCATTCTGCTGCCCTTACGATCTGTACAGTCCTATTTCAAGTTCAGTGGTACTTTCTGCTATCATTATATTCTTCTTTAAGATACTGAACAGGATAAGAACTCTTTTAAGCCTTTCATTGTTAAGTAACCTTTTTATCTCCAGAGAAGCTCTTGAGGTCCTTCCTGTTAAAGAATTTGAATGTCCTTGACTGCTAATGACATTTCAAAACTGGTGTTTAAGATGTCTATAGCCTGCGTTTTGGAGTTGTTTAGCCTTCTTGTTAATTTCCAGCTCTGTTCTAAAAATACAAATTCTGCCATCCTGTTTTAGATTCCAGTAACCAGTTATTTCCATTTTCTTTGCCTCAGCAGCAGTGTTTTCTGACTAAATCAAGTAGCAAAATCAGCTCCTAGTCACAGTCATCCATTTCTACAAATGGGTAGAACATTCTGACAGCTAACAGAGCAAAATTTTGCAAAACCTAACTAGGTCGTGTTTACAGGAGTTACTTAAGCAGTTACTTAAAATTTTAATACCTCAATGTATTATTACCTTCTAAATGAATATGCCTTCTGGGAATGTTTGTCTTCAGGCAAATAAATGTTTTGAGCATGGAGAAAAGTAGCCTGTATGTCAAAGGCTGAACAGTTCAATTTGTCTGTATATGTTTCCTTTGCAGTATAAGTATTTAATGTTTGAAAAGTTACAACCTTGTAACTTGCTGACAGAAATTTTGTTTGTGAGTTCAGATTTCCCTTAATGCTGCTATACCTTTCTCAGCTCATACATTCCTTTTCCTAACAGAATACACTAGTTCTTCCTTTAAGTCTGATCCTTTCTTGACTTATGTCTGTTAGAAGATTGCCTTGGTCACACTTTTTTCCTATTGAAAGGGTAAATGGCAAAGTAAATTTTACCTGCTTTGTGTTAAGGAAACCTCAGAGACTAAGCCTTTAAAATCATATATACTAATACTGCAGAGGTTTAAACCTAGAAATGTTATTTATAGCCTCTGACACAAGGATTTTGTTTAATGGAACCATTATTTCTCTTGATTTATAAATAATCCCTTTGCTTATGCATCCTGAGACCATAGTATCCTTTTCAAACAGCTGTTACACGTGAGACTATACAGATGACCACTACTACTTTTTGCCACGTTACCTGAAATGTGATATACAGGTCTGTGTTGGTCTCAGTATACTTTCACCAAATGTGCAATGCTTCTATCTTAAATGCCATGCTACTGTCATCCCTCCATATTGCTATTCTGCTTAGTCTTCCTCAGTCTAGCAATATTTTTCTTATTGCATTCTTTTTATTTACAAATCATATTCACAAAGTTTATTTAATTACTTGTAGCCAATTTTTTATGTGTTAATACAAATGATAAAAATGTTATATTACATTAGAGTACTACAAACCCAACAGTGTACTAAGGAAGGGGTTTTATCATCTGGTAACTTTATGTCATTTACAGGAAACTAATTTGAACAGAAGGAATAGCAGCATTTTATATTTTCCTTTTCATTTTTTAATACTTAGGATATTTTATTCAAAACAAGAATAAAATCTGGAAATGTTAAATTCTTCTTTCAACATGTTACATAGTCTTCAAGTACTGTTGTTACTATTATTGCACAAGTTTCACTGCTGGCAGTGTCAAACATATTTAGTGGGTATCATCAAGCACCTCTGTACAAGCTAATGTCTAACATTAATGTCTGTGTTGATAACCCTGTGCTGGTACTAGAGGATGCTTGTAACTGGGATTAAAAGTGTGGTGTTGGGTTTTGGGTTTGGGGTTTAGATTTGCTTGGGTTTTGTTTTGTTGGCTGGTTGGTTGGGGTTTTTTGTGGGTTTTTTTTGCTGGTTCTTCCTCCCCCCAAACATACGTCTGTCTTTTAAATAGCATTGTCCATATTTAAACAGCTGTGATCTTCAGCTGAGTGTCTTTTGTGCTCTCTACAACTACAGTGCTGTGCAAAATGGCTGTTCTATTTAATATAATGAGGGTAGCTTTAAAAGTAAATACGCAGGTTTTTCAAAATCAGAGTCAATTAGCCAGTATGAGCCAACAACAGCAGTGACACGAACGTGGGCCTGTGACTGACTCACATGTTTGAGGTAAAAATTAGTGAGTATTTGAGTACAAACCATTCAAATTTACCAAAAAAAAAAAAAAAAA
>NDXB01006834.1:0-20514 GCA_002631895.1 Agapornis roseicollis | reverse complement strand
CCATTCAAAATTAACAAAAAAAAAAAAAAAAAAATTATCTGATGTGGAGCCTGTAGATACCTTGAAAGCAAAATTTTGCATTTTCTCTTTGCTTAGAGTCTTACAATGTATATATAGTAAGTTTAGGGCATCCACAATAAAAATAGGTTTTTTTGTAGCTCAAAGAAAATAGAATTTCCATTCTCTCCATTCCTCCCCCTACCCCTGTTTTGCCTGACATTTCCATCGTGTTAGTATCTTTTCTAAGAGCTTTTGGGGTAGGCCTTTGTGATTTGAAATATTCACTCTGAAACAGAAAAGCTGCATAGAAATACAGTGAGAATACATCAAAACTGCCCAGGAGCTGCTGAAGCAGTCCAGTCAAGTGGATACCCCATGGCTTCTTTCTGCCTATCAACTTAGTGTCCACTGCATGACTTCTGTAAAACTGTGCTTTTCTTCTCCTTTCTCCCATCACCTAGTGGATCTTCCGGGTGGACACAGAATTCTGCCTGAGCTCCTCTCAGCTGGAATACCAGCTTTCATCTCTCAGCTGGGTAACTGGAATTCACAGCATCCATGCAAGTGCATAGTAAAAAAATCTCCCCTTCATGTTTGATAAAACCATTGCTTAATATTTGTTTAATCCGTACACATCTGTAAGCACTTCTGCATGTTGATTGGATAGCCTATATGTATTGGACTAAGAGTTCTCTATTCCTGCTCTATAAAATATAATCTCCTTAAGGTAACTAATAAATGACTGTATTTGAGCAAGTAGCTAACTTAAGTCCAGTGGTCGATTAGGTGGATAGGTAAAAGAGTTACCGGAGCCTACATCATAGCTCACTGGCACAAACATTACAAATTAAAGCATGTTGCCAGTGTCTGCTGGAAGGTCTGTATCTTTATAAACAACCTGAAGACTACTTAAGAGAACGCTGTAGTGCTGTCTCAGAGTCTGCCCCCAACAGCTTTCCTTAGTCAACTTTTTCCTTGCATTGCAGTAGACACAGAATGTGGGAAAGAATACAGGAAGGCTATTTGCCTCTTTATTTGTATAAAATATTTTCCTTTTTTATACCTCATTTTAGTAGGAGCTATTTCACATTGCTATAAATAGAATAATTTCCACCAATAATCTTACATATTGCTTTAGAATGCCACACTTCACTGTGTAGTGACACTTGTACTCTGAACTGCTGCAAAACCTCATTTTGTGAAACAAAATCCATGACACTTTACATGGCAAGAGAGTGAATAGTATATTCATAGCTCATATGGAATCTGACAGTGTAAAACTAAAACAAATTATTTGGAAGGTCAACTCTCTTTTTCGTTGACCTTGATATTAATAATGTTTATGCCCTGCAATGTAAATGAAACATGTTACCAAGGTCTTTCTCCATCAAAATAAATTAACAGCTTTTTAATTTACCAATCTATGAACTCTGGTTATTTTGAAACATGTAATTTCAATCTACCTAAATCAATTTAACCAGGGACAAGGCTAGGATGCGACTCATTTGCTTCATGCCAGTGGGTAGCATTATGCTGTTAAAGGGAAAAATTCTGGCAGATTTGTGTGACTGAAAAACTTCTTGGCTGTTTTCAGTTGACAAAATTTCCACAGCAGGTAATGTCCAAGTGTGGGATCCAGTGTGTGAAACAGATCTCATCTGAGGGAGATGTGCACGTTATTCATGCTCAAGCCTATTGGGACAATTCCTTCCAATAATTTTTCCATAACCCCAAGATATTCATTCTTCCTCATGTAGCTCTACTTTGTAACAAAAAGAGGAACCTGAATTATGAAACTTAGGTAATTGTAGAAATAGAAGTGTTGGCAATATAAAGAACTGTTCTTCAATTGCCAACAGATAAAGAAATGCAATTACATGGAGTTGTTACAGAGTCAAACTATGATATCTGTTCTCATTGCTTGGCTCTGCAAAGAGCAGGTTGAAAGGGATTCAGTAATTCTGAAATGGAAGGCAGTCAGCACTTCTTGTAAAGAGCTTTCAGGCTTTCAATTAGGAAAATTATTCTTGTGTTTATCTTGTTCTGTTCCCTCTTTCATGGAAGTAAGGTGGAATCCTGGCCTGAAAAAGTACACTTTCTGTGTCTGGCATTGTCAGTTAAGCTTTCCATATGTAAACTACCATATACCGATACCAGCAATATAACAGCTAGGATTGGAATATAACCATGCTATACTTAGTGCAAAAATACCTACCAAAAATTGCTTTTATATATCTGTAATTTTATATTGCAAAAATCAATAGGTTATGTATTACGAGATCTGCATTCTTAAATATCTGCTGAACTGAACAGTTTCTTCTCATGTCCACTAGTTTTTCCATAAAATGTGAATCACTTATTACAAGCTTGGAAATCGAAATCAGTGTTGTCATATCTGAAAAGATAGAGTAGACTATATTCCTATCCAGGAAAATCTGTTTTGTTTCTGTATTTTGAATAGATTTTTGAGATGTGTCCTTTTATTAAGCAAATGCTTGAGAAGGAATACTGTAAGGCTCCTAAATGGGAAGCAAGAACAAATATGAATGCAAGTGTTCTTGAACTCAAGCAAAGAAAATTGGGTGATACATCAGGTTGGCTTGAGACTAATGAGTATGAACTGCATTTGATTTTAATAGATTTGTGTCCTGGGTTCAGCAGGAGCAGTCATTTTTTCTCCTTCTCAGTAGCTGGTGCAGTGCTGTGTTTTTTACTTTCGCCTGGGAACAGCGCTGATAACACCGATGTTTTTGGTTGTTGTTCAGTAATGTTAAGCCTGACCAAGGACTTTCTGAGTCTCATGCTCTGCCAGGGAGGAAGGTAAGCAGGAAGGAAGCAGAGATAGGACACCTGACCCAAACTAGCAAAAGAGGTATTCCATACCGCAGCATGTCATGCCCTATAAACCGGGGGCAGTTACCTGCAAGGGTTAGATCACTGCTCGGTCAGTCTGGGTATTGGTTGGCAGGTGGTGAGCGGTTGTATTCTCTTCCCTTGTTATTTCCCTTATCATTACTATTATTGGTGGTAGTGGCAGTGGTTTGTGTTATACTTTAGTTACTGGACTGTTCTTATCTCAAACCGTGGGAGTTACATTCTTTAAATTCACCTCCCCATCCCTCTGGGAGCTGGGGGGAAGAGGGGAGAGGTGTGAGAGAGGATGCATGGCTGGGTTTAAACCATGACAGTTCTTTTTGGTGCCCAGTGTGGGGCCTCTTGGGCACGCATCACCTCTTCCTCTGGTGACATTCCAAAATCTTTGCCCTCTGGCCAGTCCATGATGACTTCTAGAATTCCTGGACAACTGGGATTTCCTATGCGAGCTCGTTGTGTGATTAGTGCAGCCCATTTACTCCATGTAGCATCAGTTGCATGATGTGTAGAGGAGACCCTGCCTTTGAACATGAAGCCCAGCACCGGCAACCGGGGTACCAGGAGGAGCTGTGCTTCAGTGCCAATCACTTCCAAAGCAGCTCAAACCCCTTTTCTCAGTTGGGGTATAGCTGGCCTCAGATCCCTTCCATCCCTGACTTCAAAAGCTGAGGGATTGTCCTCGAGTGCTTTCTGGCAGAGGCTCCAGGTAGGACCATTCTCCCCGGCTGCTGTGTACAGTACATGTTTTACATCTGGCCCAGTCCGGACTGGTCCAAGGGCCATTGCATGAACTATCTCACGTTTGATTTGCTCAAGGGCTTGTTGTTGCTCAGGGGCCCATTTGAAATCATTCTTCTTCTGGGTCACATGATAGAGAAGACTTACACTCGAACTGTAATTTGGGATGTGCATTCTCCAGAACCCCACAGCACCCAAGAAAGCCTGTGTCTCTTTCTTACTAGTTGGTGGAGACATTGCTGTTATCTTGTTGATCACATCTGTGGGGATCTCTCTATATCCATCTTGCCATTTTATTCCCAAGAATTGAATCTCCTGTGCAGGTCCCTTGACCTTACTCCATTTTATGGCAAATCCAGCTTTCAGCAGGGTTTGGATTATTTTCCTCCCTTTCTCAAAGACTTCTTCCACTGTATCACCCCACACAATAATATCATCAATGTATTGCAGGTGTTCTGGAGCTTGCCCCTGTTCCAGTGCAGTCAGGATCAGTCCACGGCAGCTGGTAGGGCTGTGTTTCCACCTCTGGGGCAGTCGTTCGTGGGGCAGTTTTACCCGGTAAAGCAAATGATTAGAGAATGGCTGAACACTAGTAGTCCAGGATGAGTGAGTTGGTGGTGACACACCATTGCCTCTTTACATCCAGATCCAACTAGCAAAGCTTGTACAGCCACAGAGAAAAATGGAGTGAAGGGCAATGGTGTGTCAAGATACTACGATCGGACCATGGCCCTCAGTGAAAGACTGGTTAATGTGCAGCCCGGTTCAGTTGTTCATCTTTCATTTTGAAGGTGCAGAGGCAAAAAAAAAAATGCATCTTGGTGGGTTTGATTCTGTTCTCTACCACATACTACATGTCACAAAAAAGAAATGCTTGTATTGTCACTCTTGTACATTGCCAGTTTAATGTAAACATGACCTCTAACTAGAGAAGTATGCTTGAAGACTTAAAAATAGTGCATGCTGTTAGTTCTGCCTACCACATCCCCTTGCAGTTCTAATCTTTACTTCAAAGCTAGGCAGTAGTTACATGGACCTAATATCATCAGTCTGGAAGTGCCATGTCTGCTGGAGGAATTTCATGCTTTCAGATAGTTGTGCAATCAGGGCAATAAGTACTTGTTACCCAAGCAAAAATCTGTTGCTTGATTTAAAAAAAAAAAAAAAAAACAGAAACAAAAAAACTAAACCAAAACAAAACAAACCACAGATTAACAGATGCCCACTGTGACTTTCAAGAGGTCTAGAGGTTCCGGATGATGTTCTTGTCCACGTCCAAATATAAATCAGTAATTTTTTCTGCTGAGGAAGGATGCTTAATATCCTGAAGTCAGGCATTTTTAAATAATTTCAGAATGTTGAATCAAACTGTGAGAAATGCAAAATTGTTTGTCATCACGTGTGTTTTCCATGCAGAGAACTGAAGCACTTGTGCAGGGGTAGCAGTAAGTATGAACTACAAACATTTCTGGCTTTGTAGATTAATGCCACTGACCAGAATTATGAATTAGGGTGTTGCAGCATCCACACTTTTGCATTACAGTAGCTGAGGCATATATTCAGTAGTATAATAACAGGAAAGAAAGTAACTAGTAATGGTACTAGAAATTGCCTCTTTCTTGACTTGGGGGGAGGAGAAAAGAAGGGAAATTGAAGAAGAAAAGTGAAGAGTAGGTAGGAAGGAGATAGAAAAGACCTTTCCCTAAAAGAAAGGATGATTCTTGTTGAACTGATGGAAGAGGCTGATACATCACAGGACAGCAGCAGAGGTGGACGTGAAGTAAAAACAATATCTAAGCAGAAAGTGTGATATTCATTAGGTCGGGAGCATCATTGCTTCTTGCCCAGGACAGGAACTGAGCAGAAAGAGGACAAAACAGATTTGTAGTGAAAGAAATTGATTTGGTCCCAGCTTTTCACCGAAGGGCATTCAGACTGAACAGAAATAGGAAACAGAATTTGGAGTTGATAGGTCAGAAGATGAATGGAAGAGGAGGAGGGATTGCAAAATATATGTTCATTGAGCTGAAAATAGCTGTGTATTGTTTTAAAAGGAATCTCATATTTCATGAAATCCATCAGATTCGTCCTGACCTCAAAACATAAATCTCCTGTAAAATCTGACCTAGCAGAGAACTAACAGGCGATTTACTTTTTGTGAGTACAAGATGTCCTTTCAGTCCCAGAGCAGTGTTAGTGCTATTAACACATTTATCTAAAAGAGTTTATTTTCAACAAAATCACAATAGAAATCACTCTCCAAGCCTCCTTTAAAAAAAGCCAAATTAGCTAAATAAAAATGAACCAATATTTTTTTTCTATCACAGTGTATGCAAACTTCTGTTTCTTAAAAGTCAGTTTAAGAAAGTCAATTAAAAAAAGTCTCAGCTAAAGAGAGTGTAAGTCTTTGATTTTTCTGACATGAAACTGTATAATGTGCAAGGCTAAGTATCTAAAGAGAATGGATAGATTTTGGGCAATTGATAGCAATGAATATTGCTGTATTATTATATTATGCAATACTATTATTGCTATTGATAATAACAGTGCTTCTTAAAAAGATCATCTAGTTGCAACCCTGGGACACCTTCCACTCAACCAGGTAACTAAAAGAGGAGGAGCATTATAACACAGAGTGTATTCCTTCTATGGCTGGGACTAACTCTGCATTATGGCTTCTATGGTTGGGACTAACTCTGCACACTTCCTTGTACATGGGGAATGTACAAACCCAAATCAAAAAGACAACCCTTAAAATAGCATTTCAGATAATCTGTTAAATGTCAAGCACTCCTCAGGCTTTAAGATTTATGATACTTCCTATACAGTTGGTAGCTAGAGAATGGAAGCATACAAGATCATCTAAAGCAATGTCTATTTTCAAATAACAATAAACTTTATAAACCTTCCATTTACAAAAAAATCTCATGGAATCAGTGTCAGCATTGCAAATGTGTTTTCATAGTATAAGAAAAGTCATGCTGAAAAAACTGAGTGAAGGAGCCATTTGCTATTAAATACTCTTTTTTTTTTTTTTTTCCCTTAAACTTAGTAGACTCATTTGGCTATTAAAATTACTTATTTGAAATGCCTTTCATGCATTTGAATATTTACAGGGTTTATTGCGAATTATTATTTTTATTTAGAAAGGAATAAGGAATGACCTTCAGGCATTTTTTCCTGAAAGAACTGATTTGTCACATCTGATCTTTCTAAGGTTGAAATGAGTTTTAAAGAATTTGAATATTCTCATTTGCTTCATTTTCTTGAAGATTCAAATTTAAGCGTAGGAAGATACATCTTGTATAGGAAGAGATGAGATGGATAATAAAATTCAAATGTAAGTGTATACACCTGTGTTATTTATTCATCTTTTTTAACTCAAGTACTTTCCTCTTAATATATCAGATACTTGTGTTTTGCTGATGACAAAGAAAGAGCTATGGATAGTTCTCAAATAAGATAAAAGATCATGGATGGTGATAATATTGAGGGGAAAGATCACATGAAGCAATTGATGGTATCAGAGTTTGCTCTCTAATATTTATTTTATTTTTTTTAAATCTACCCAAACTTAATTATATTTCCCAAACTTAGTTTGAGAAAGTGCTGACAAGGTGGACAATAGGGTGTTCAGACTCACTCTAAGGGAGATCCTGCCTCTGTTGCATGCTAATGTTACAGGAATTTTTAGCATTTTTTTGTTTGCCTTTTACTGAAATGCTGGGAGTGGAATTAATTTCAGGAATAGACAGAAGCATGCAGAAACTGATAAGATTGTCTCATGTGAAAACTATGTCTGATGGTGCAAGATAATAATACTTGGGATAGATTATCTGTCTCAGGGCATGCGTGGTCCATGTACAGAATTAAATTCATGCAGCTATCAAAAATCAAAACTAAGCATCCCTGAATAGAAGAACAAAGCATAATTAAAATGTAGTGATTTTTGTTGTTGATCTATTGTGAGAGAGCATCTGGACTTTTCTCACCAAATTTTACCATTATGCTTCTCTTCTAGCCTGACTTTCAGTACTGCTTAGTGATTCTGTTATACAAACATGTTTAAGTACAGAAGTAGTCTCAGAGGTTTTCAGACTACTAAAACTAGTTGACTATGTGCTTAAGCATCTTGTTGAGTGTCTTTACCTCTCCACAAGCTATAGCTATTGCTTAGAGAATTTGGCATATCACAGAAAAATGCCTTCTGATCACACTAATTAAATATAAAGCAAATAGCTGTTTCTTGATCTGGGGGAAAGCATGTATGTTCACAGCTGAGCAGTGAATGAAGTTAACCTGCCAAACATAAAGCTCACAAACCAAATATTTAGTTTGCTAACTCCTTAAAAATGAGGAGGAATATTACTTAGTGAAAGGAACAAAGAGAGCTAGTGTGAGGCACAAAGGGAGCTTTGGAATGCAGTGATATGCCTTACAAGGACTGCACAGACTAATATTACTGGCCTATGGTAGAATCTGGTGAAGGAAACTGGGCCCTCATCTTATGACATTTAGGTGTTCTTGAGCAATCCTACATCCTTCCAGCAGCTTGGCTTAGATGTTTACGTAGCTTTTGGCTCCTTGCATGAAAAGTGTCAAGTTGTTTCAGGGTAGTAGGCTGCATAGTATTGCCTCATGAATATACTCTAGATGCATAGTCAGTAACTGACACCTGATAATTTGTTTCTGGCTCCTTCATTATTTGAAATAAGTTAGCCACTTCATTCTGGGTATAAGGACAGGTAGTGATAGGACAAGAGGCAATGGCTTTAAACTGAAAGAAGGTAGATTTAGACTAAACATTGGGAAGAAGTTCTTTACTGTGAGGGTGGTGAGGCATTGGCACAGGGTGCCCCAAGAAGCTGTGGCTGCCCTGTCCCTGAAAGTGTTCACGGCCAGATTGGATGGCACTTTTAGTTACCTGGTTGAGTGGAAGGTGTCCCTGCCCATAGCAGGGGGGCTGGAACTGGATAATCTTTCTAAGGTCCCTTCCAACCCAAAATGTTCTGTGATTCTATGATACGATTTTACTGCAGCAGAATATTTGTATTTATTAGGTTTGATAAAAAAAAAAAAAAATCCTGACATAAAGTTTTCTATTCATGTTTGGAACACTAGTGTAAGTAAAACACTGTTTCTAGTAAACAGGCTTGTGGTACAGAATATGCCAAATCAATATGCTTATCAGACTTCCAAAAGAGATGTTCCTGTACTGCTGCAGCACAGCCTTTTGCTTCCTGCCAAGGTAATTATCACTATCAATGACAGTATCTTTCAATGTCTATTTTAGTTACATTGCTTAAGCCTTCAGAAGGCATCCAGGCAAATAAACACCTAGAACCCTGTTAAAGACTATCTCACTGTCAGTCTCTGTGTGCCATATCCAGGCTAGAGCACATGATCTTCCTTTGTTATTCTTATGCCCTAAATTATGCAGTGTTTGTTACAGTTGTTATTTCAGAATGGTACACTGACCTAAGTGAAGGTTTTCACACAGCCTGGACATCAAAGGCCTCACTGGTTTTGGCATAGTGATATAAATCTTTTAACTGCTACCATGAAGGCATCTAAATTGGGATTATCTCCTCTCTTCACTTGTGTATTTCAAGACTCTAGCCTAGTATCTTAGTTATGTGTGCTCCATTAACAAGATATATTTTGTGGTGTAATGTCACATGACATTATATTCTAAAGACTCTACCTTTTTATATATTCAGAAATTGCAACAATTAAATTTTAATAATTTTTTTATTCACATATTCAGTTTTATGCCCATACTGATGTGACTGCACTGTTACGCAAAGTAAATATTTCTGCTTCAATCTTTAAATTATACAAAGAATATAATTTATGTCTGCCATAAGCGTATGTATGGTCTTTATCCAGTTTGGTGCACTTTAGTTCATAAGCAAAAATCCTCAAATAAATCCTGAACTACTATATGCAACAGAGCTTGAGCTTGGCTTTCTGAGGGCAGTGTGTAAACAAAAGGGGGATGTATGTGTGAGTGAATAAAGCTTGACAGATATACCTGCCTGCAAATACAGATATATGACTATACATAAGGTAGTGTGATTTCAATTAGGAATACTGAACATATAAATTCCTTATCTTAACATTTTTAAAAATTCTTTATGAAAGTGAAACAGAACATAAGCAATTTAGAATTGTCCTGAATTCACTTTGTTATGTTTAAACAATCCAGCAAATACTGTCAAATGACAGAAAACACTGTTAACAGTCTTGCAATCTTTGGCCTTGTACTACTTCTTCATCTTTGTTTAAACCACTCCATTTAAGAGTACATTTACTTTTTAGTTGAGTAATTCCTGTGCTGGTGAAGAGATACTACTTTGGGATTTAGTAGGATAAATGTAGTATTAATAGTCATGGCAGGTGCACCACATGAAGTGTATTATCAAGCGTGTTGTTTCTTTGTAAAACAAACTTGCCCGTGGTCAAATGGGATGAGCCCTCTACAGATGAGTAGTGAGAGGGACTTGTAGCTTCAGTGAAAGCTATAAAACATGGTTAAGAAATTGAAGAGAGGGATAAAAATTTCCAGTTTGTAATGCCTTATAAAAGCAATCTGACAGTGTAGGAACCAGAGGATAACTTAGACTGGCCTGTAGTTTAATTCTGGAAATCAAACAAAGTTCCAGAGGTGCAAACATTCAGTCCCCGTGGCAAACAGTTCAGTAATACAAAGATGAGATTTTCAAAAACACTAAGGGTTGCCTTGATTCTCTCCGACTGCAGTCAACATTTTTATAGACATAAAAGCTAAAATCCAGTCCCATAGTCTGATCCTTGTAAGTACTGCAGCAAACTTAAAAGTGGCACATTTATTCAAAATACTACAGACTTTCATCCTCCAACCTCCTTCAGGAGTAAATATTATTGTCTCTGCGTTATTAGTAGGGAAACCGATTAGTGACTTAAACATGGTATTAGAGCAAGTCAGAGACCAATCCAGGATTACAGCTCTAGAGTTCTTGACTTCTAACCCTGTATTAGCTCCAGTAATTCCACTTGCCTCCACAATAAAAGCTTAGTATTGAGAACTGAAAACAGTAAAATAAAAATAATTAGTTCAACTAGTCCTCAGTTCAACTAATGCAAGATGATTTCAGCTATCTACTTAATCACGCTCTTCCTAGTCCAGATTTAAATCTCATGCATAGATGAACTTTACTTTTTCCCTTAAAATATCTTAGAGTGAAAGAAGGGGTTTTTGGTGTCCAGCCAGTGCTTTCTTTTGATGTTCCATGCTGTTGTAATTGCTTACAGTGCTGTTTGTGGGACAAATACTATCCAAACTTCAGTCTTTCAGATTCACTCTTGCTTTCTTCAGTCTTTGTTTTTTTAATAGTATCTGTCTGCCTGCCTTCAAAATCTATATTTTGGAGGCCCTCTTTGCTTTTCTGAACATTTTCAGTGATCTGTTCAAATATGCTATTATTCATATTTGCAAAGCAAAAATTTAAAGCAGATGTATCTTTTCTACAGGCCAAGATAAGGCATTCTCTGTAATTTGCATGGAAGATAACAGTTAAAAGACCCCAAATCAGCTTGGTCTGGTCTGTTGTTACATCTCATTCCAAACTCATATTTAGGAGAGAGCCCTGGGTAAATTACAAAACAGTAGATTCGAATTTTGTGTCAAGCAAGAACTGTTTTGCAGTTAGGATAACTTAACTTCTCTGCTTCATTTTTACCTGTTTGTAGGCAAAATTAAATATGAAAGTACTTTAACAAATACATTTGATTTTTTTGGTATTTTATCTTCTCTCTGGCTTCTGCTGGTTTCTAATCTTACATGGACATTTTTTTTTTTTGTCTTGAATTTTCTGATCTATGGACTGAGCTTCCAAGAAAATAGTTAACAGAGGCATTTATTTTACTGATTTATATCCATGTACCTGAATCCACTCTTAATGTTCCTGTTTTAAGCTGTCAAATTGTTCTTTTCATAATGCAGCATTTCACATTGCATCCTAAACTCTCCATGTATCACAGAGCTTTGGTGAACACTGACATTGCTGTGGATTGTGTTATTGTATTCTAGGGGAATTAATTTTGCCTAAAAGCACACATAGTTATACTTGAGGCAGGACTGTAACCTTATAGGCAAAATGCTGATTTTTGTCAAAAGGAAAAGAAACTGACAGTTCTGTCAGAGTATGTTGAACATGCATATTTAATATCACTGCAAAGCAGAGATTAGAAAATTGTCTGCATACTTCATAAATGATAGTAGAAACTGATTAGAGCAATTGATAGTGCCCTCTGCAATGAAGTATTTATGGTCATTACATGAATGCCAAAAAGCATATGTCAGCTTCAGAAAGGGCATCTGCTGATTTGTTGACGGGTACTTTTAAGTTCTCTTTTTACAAAAACTCATATTAAGGGCTTCCTTGGACTAGATGACCTTTAACAGATATTTCTTTTTTGCTAGATGCTGAAATGCAATTTTAGATGCATCATGCGGTGTTTTCTTGATTTGTTTAAAATCCATGCTGAGAGATGCTGAAATAATCATTTTGTATAGTGATGTCTGTTACACTGTTCCTTTCTGTCTGTGAATGTTATGCTCTCATCTGACTGTTAGGAAAAGCTGCATTTACATGCACCTTCCTACTCACAAACTATTTGCTTATATGTGCTTTGTTTAAAAGAATTAAAATAATCTTAAAACATGCTTAATGGTACTAGTTCTTCATTGGATCATTCAGCAGAGAACTTCAGTGTTTCAGTGTTAAGCAGCTTCCCTCTGTTGGGGTTGCTCTGATATCTGTGTCATTACAGCAGTTTGATACAGATCAAAAATGGAAGAATAAGAGGGAAGAATAAGAATAAGAAGGAAGGTATTTAAATCCGCCTCCAGAACTAAACTGGTTACAGAATTGAAGATGGACCTGCAGGAACTGGATAAAAGGACTGGAAGTCTCATAACCTAACCGCAGTGTTGCTCCCCTGGATTAGGCTAGCATAAGTTTGCCTTCTCCATGCCTCTCCTTAAATGTCTGATGCAGCCTGGTTTGAGAATATATTGCAGTAGTAGGTGTTCAGTGGCCAGGCTAGCTTTGTCAGTTAGAATAACAGATAAGGCCCATTTTGGATAATGATGTCTCTGTTGAGGTAGAGTGTGTCCTGCCTCCAGATGATTCAGACATTTGTTATGTTTTCTAACTTTCTGCTACTGCCTCTTCTGGGCCATGGGTAATACAGATTGCTTTTGTTTTATAGTCTTAGCTAATGTGTTTGCAAATTGCAGTGAAAGAATCTCAGAAAATTACCCTATACATCAGCTGAGACAGAACAAATGGTTTTTCCCTTCAGACTGCTCCAGTGTTCTATTTGAGTACAAATCAGTAGTTTTTATGAAGTGGCTAAAGTTTTGTCTGAATAAGCTGAATTTCAGAGAAGCTAATAATAAAAAATTAAACAGGTTTCCTCAAGATGGCTAGGAAGATTAAAGGGTGGTTTACGTTAACATTTGGATCTACAAAGAGGAAGAAATATTGCTATGTGGAATGCTTAGCTTCATTAGCAAAAGTAGCCCAATTAAAGTATTTGCCATATATTTTTTGTTAGGGATTTCAAATAGACCTTTCTTGAATTTTCCTTGATTCAGAGATGCTAACATTAAATGTGACACATGAGATAGTAATTACAAGGTAATTATTTGATTTTTACTAAATAGACATTTCCATTAGGTTCCTTCTGGCAATATCTAGCTGAGGAAGTTGATTTTATAGCCAAATGCAATATCAAGATGTCTTTTCTTTACTCAACTATGTAAGGAACAATAATGATAACTACCTCTTTTAATGTTCCTAACCATCTGTACCTTGACACTCTGCAGTGTCTGAGTGCTACTTTTTGATTAGGCTATCAGATTTGCTGAATGTGGATGTGATACTTCCTTTTTTCCATTTATGGAGACTTGCAACACTGCAACTTGTCTTTTATCCTGTTTTTTTTGTAATAATATCTTTGCATGTAATCTGTAAGGATTGGTTGTTAAGCTCTTTTGTCACAGCCCAGGGTGACACCTGTGATTAAAAGGTCTGCCTAAATTCCCCTGTCTAGGTTTTTGCTTGTACTTTCTAGATGGAAAAAAGTCATGATGCTTCAGAGTTTCATCTCTAGGATTGGAAAATCAGATGCATTTGTCAGTCATGTGCACATAGTGTGTAAAGAAATGTTTTAAGAAACTGAAATTATATCTCTAGATGATGTTACACACTTATGAATTTAGACACAAATCTCTGCAGTGACAGGCTAGTTAAAACTTTTGCTGTACTTCCATGAGGGTGAAGATTAAATTTACTTCAGATGCCAGCTCTACCCAATTCTTTGACCAGGGAAGGAAGCCAGGTTAGCCAGATGGTATGTTACTATGTGCCACTAACTATGAAAAGTGTCAAGACTTAGACACACTACACTGAAACATCACTTGTGCTGGGTTAAGAGCCCTGTTGACTAAATACTTTGCCTTTCACAGCCAGCCAAGCTGATGACCATTTGTCTGAGGGGTACTGAATTGTGCAGTGCTGCTGAGTTGGCTTAGCAGTTTCTGAGAATGAGGGTAGCATCTGCAACCATGGCCACTTACATACTGACCCTTTTCACGGTCTTTTCCTTTGTCAGTCAAGGTTCACTCTTATCATTTAGGCTATATGTTTCTTTTAGGATCATGGAATAGTTTGGGTTGGAAGGCACATTAAAGATCATTTAGTTCCACCCCCCCTGCCATGGGCAGGGACATCTTCTAGACCAGGTTGCTCAAAGCCCCATCCAACCTGGCCTTGAACACTGCCAGGAATGGGGCAGCCAGTTTTCCTGATAGCTTCCGGAGAGGGCCCATGTTGTCCCTAGTCTGTCTTTTATTCACTGCGTACCTGTAGAATCCCTTCCTGTTAGCTTTCACATCCCTAACGAAGTGTAATTCTAACTGGGCCTTAGCTTTCCTAACCTGATCCCTAACTTCCTGGACAGCATCCCTGTATTCTTCCCAGGCCGCCTGTCGCTGCTTTCACCTTTTATAAGCCTATTTTATAAATCTGTTTTGTAAATCCATTTTATTTTTTGTTCCTTTGTACTACAGAACGAAGGTGCACTTTTTAACAATTGCTTAAGGGTTTTTTTTACTAACTGTAAGAAGGACTAATGTTCTAATATGCTGAGGAGGACAAAGAACATAGGACAAGGTGGGTTCATGTTTTCCAACAGACTTTGTGATCTTTATAGAACAGACTTATAATAGTAATCTGTTCTTGTGACTAATATATCAAAGGAAGAAATTGCATAAATAATTAGAAGACTGAAAACATTTTCTGTTTTTTAACTAATTGCTCATGATTTTGTCATCCTAATTGTGTAGCCATAAGGTGGTTTGCTGGCTGCTTTCTTAGGATAAAGTTAACTATAATAGAGTGGTTGGAAACATCTTTTGATAAATGAATTAATAAAGTATATGTTGTAACTGTAAAGAAATCTTTAAAGTCTTCAAGTATGATTACTTTATTTAGTGATCCTATTATTACTAAATTCTAGTACCAGTACAGAAGATCAGTGCTTTCAATTTGGTTACTGATTCTAAGTTTTTCATTCTTTGCTGCTGCTGACCACAGAAAGGTACAATGTATCATCTCATAAAGAAAAATCTTCATTTAAATTGGTGGCATTTAATTATCTTATTAGTGCACAAAAAGATAAAACCAACTGCGACCATGTGAGTAGTGAAATTTCACATGGAGGTTCAAAACAGGAGTCTTGAGATACGTAGCCTGCAGATAGCTAGAGAATTGTGAAAGAGAGAAGAGAGCTGTTGGTGTACAACAAAGGATCTTGCTTGGTGTACACAGAGCAAGCAGCATTAAAATGAAAGTGAGAGATATGGATAGCAGCTTCAGAAATTGTTGTGCCTTTTTTTACAGGTTTTGTTTTGCTGCTTGCCAGAAATCTGAGCAGTATGTAGGCTGCCACTTCTTGGATTAGTAAAGCAAGGGATAGGCAGTAATTCAGTTTTGTCTGTATTTAGGCATGCTAGAATGTCATATTTCTTTTTAATAATTCTCTTTAGGAGAATTAAAACAGCAGCATGAATAAAAATTGCAGTATGCTGGATCTCCAGGATGCTGGAGAGAGACTCTTCATCAGGGACTGTAGTGATAGGACAAGGGGTAATGGGTTTAAACTGAAACAGGAGAAGTTCGCATTGAATATAAGAAAGAAGTTCTTTACTGTGAGGGTGGTGAGGCACTGGAACAGGTTCCCCAAAGAAGTGGTAAATGGTCCATCCCTGGCAGTGTTCAAGGTCAGGTCAGACAGAGCCTTGGGTGACATAATTGAGTGTGAGGTGTCCCTGCCTGGGGCAGGGCTGTTGGAACTAGATGATCTTAAGGTCGTTTCTAACCCTGACCATATGATTCTGTATGAGAGAAAATGTGGTCTGATATTGCACCAAGGGTGAATTACCATCTTTTAGCGTACATATCCGTGTAAACCTCAGAGTAAGTCTGTTTAGGATTTTCTCTTACTCTACAAAGTTAACTTTGAAGGTATGCATTTAAATGGCCAGCAAATATTGAAGTTGTTGACAGTATGAGTCTCTTTAGCATAATATAAAAAGGTTATCAGAACAGCTTGTCTGCAGATTACATTGCTTCATCGCTTCATCTGCTGAAGTGCTGATACTCAGCATCAGGTTTTATGGGTGAATTGCTTGCCCAGATTACTGCATTTTTGTAAGGTAGAATTGAGAAATAAATTTTAAAAACCCTCATGCCAGACTTGCAGAACGAAAAGACCAGCAGTGTTATATAACGTATAATCACTTCCTGCAGTGTCTGGTGCAGCAGGTTCTTTCGTCCTGTGATAAAAGCAGTTAGATTTTGAATCTCCAAACACTGGAATGCAGCCGAGTGTGTATCGAAGGTTCTGAAGTTCTTCAAAGTGTTTACAATTAGATGGCTTGTGTTAGTTCCATAAAATGCTTCAGCTGTTAATGTAAAGATCTGTGTTAATCTTTCTAGGAAGGACCTGGAGGCTGATTAAAAATCTTCACTGTGCTTTTAAATAAATCTTAGTCTACAGCTATAACAAGAAACCTAAATATGAGTTCTGAAACCAATTTTGCTACAAACTCTTTTCTTATCGTTTCATATAAGCCAAGACATCTCTTCTAAATAATGCTATAAAGCAACTTCTGGAAAACTGGATTATTTTTTTTCCTAAAATTACTTAGAAAATGATAGTAGTTTTTTATCTTTTTGTGTAGAAAAGCCTGAAAATATTTGGAATTAAATCTGATGAAATGCCATGTCAGCAGTGTTGGTTGTTTCATCTGAAGCCTTGACAACTTTTACTTATGAAAATTAAGTTACACTCTGGTGTTAAAAGTTTTTAGGGCTTTTTTTTTGCTAACTAAAGTTAGTAGTATTTTCATGTGTTCATAGTTGCAAATGTAGGCTTCATGTAAAGTTTAAAAATTCCACTGTTTTCTAAGATAATAACAGAGACATACCCAGCAGTCACAAAGCAGGAATGGCAAGCTTTGCACTGTGAAGATTCTTCCCAGAACAGTTCCCGTGTGGCAGATGCAGTAAAGTGGTCGAAGTGTCCCTAGATAGTGTGAATACTTTCAGTTTGCCTGCTTTAACCATCTGTTATATACAGAGTCTGTGCCACATTTGGTGTTCATCCACATCTCTGGTGCAACTGACATCTCATTTATACAGTAGAACCCCTGTAGTTTCATTGTGAAATGGGTGTTGGTTGAGGAAGAGCCGTACATTGTCAGTGATAGATATAAGGAAAGATGTTAGTGCTGCCAAAAATTCTGATGATCCTTTTTCATTCCTGCTGTTGGCCAAGAGTTGTCGTAAGAACAGAAACGCAAGTTGATTCAGATAACAATTTGTGACTGTATTGTCACTGGCCCTGTTACCACCATAAATAGGGTTTCTCTCATGAAAAGAGAATCTTTTAGTGCCCACTGTTTCATGTGATTGTTTATTGATCACAAAGTTATGATACTGACCTAAGTGGGGTTGATGGAAATATCAGAGTGGATGGTTCTTTTGGCATCCAGCCAAGTGTAAGGGCAAAGCAGAAGCTGGAAAAAGGTGTTGTTGAGCAACAGGAGAAGTGAATCCACCAGGACTGAGAACCAAGAAGGGCAGCAAGACAAGTTTTGTGCAGTGCTAATAGGAGAAACAGAAGCTGAGAATGCATGAAGCATTATGCAGCTGCGAGAGAGATGCAGGGGCACTTGAGCAGCATTTATCACTTTACTGAGTGTTAGTAGCTATTCTTTAGCCTGTGTATGAGTTGGGTGTAGCAGAAACACAGTATGTCAGATAAAAGTGTAGAACATAAGCAAGAAAAGACTAGTCGATTTTCTTATGGAAAAAGGACCACAGAGCCTCTGTGGAGTTGAAATCCTTGGATCTTTAATCTGCCAAGAACTGAAATTTTGAGGAAGCCACAGGTGAGCAGCATCTTTGAACATTAGGCAGCAGGTAACTATATGCAAGTGAACAGAGGCCAGAAAAAGCAGCTTAACTGCTAGTATTGTAAAAAAGGACTATCAGAAACAAATTCTGCAGTAAGTAGAGCCCTCCACTTAGTAGACAAATCTGTAGAGCTGAAAACTGTGTTTGACTTTAACCATAAGGGTCACATGGTGGGGATGGCTGAGCCACAGACTGAGGATACACACAGGGTTTAAATACTGGTTTTGACACTAGTGGCCACAGTAACACTGCATGTGTATTCTACTACACTGAAATATTTAAACACTGTCTGTCAAGACCTAAGAAAAAGTTACAATCTACTTAATAACTGTAAACAGCTGTCCAAATGGCAGCTTCCTTATATATGTACTCTGTCTTTACATACTGTGTTGAATAAATACTCATGTGTGTGAAAAAGGATGAGAGAATATCTCCTGCCCCACCAGGAAGTGTGTGATACAACCAGTATCTTTTTCATTATGTTGGTCTAAATTTCTCCTTCATTTATTTTTTCTTTTTCGTTTCCTGTTTCAGTAGTTGTTTCCTTTCCCTTAAGAAAACCAGAGGCATGTATCATTTCCCACAGACTTACTCCCTCTCCTGTTTTTTCCTCCTGGATTTCAGAGGACACATCTGAGATTTTATTTTTTTTTCTTAAAGCCTTAGATTGTTTTAAAGCCTACTGGACTGTTACAGTCCAAAATGTGAGTGCTGGTGGGTATTTCTTTGTGTGGTGCTCACTATGTTACTTGCATTCTCTACGCAGTCTGAGAGGCTTTCCAGAAAAGAGGGGTTGATAGAAATACTTAGCTTCCCTACCACTCTATATTCTCTTAACAGACTTTTAATGAAATTTGCAATAAAGATTTCACTTTTACTGCAGTAAAGATTTGCAGTAGAGATTTCACTTATTAGTTAGAAAACTTTTTATTCTGGATTTTGATTTGCAGACTATCAAAAACTAGTGAGCCTCCTTTCATTCATTGTTTTGTAACTCACTTGTCTTTGCACAATCACTTCTAACATGATATGCGTACTTCTTTATCGAGTAATACATATTGGTTTCACTCTTCTGCACTGTTCCCCATCATTTCTTACTGGCAGGAAGGCAGGGTAATGGGTGTGAGGGGAAGAATGCTGTCATGTAGTATATGATAATGTAAAAGAGTGCTATTTAGAGGTTTGGGGTTTTTTTATCTACATGGAGGTGTATTTAAAATTAGTTTCTGTTTTGTTATAGTACAGGCCTGAATTCAGCTAGTAATGACCTCAGTAGTGCCTGTTTTAATGTAATCCCTGCTTGCTGACTGCTGTTCCAAGAATAAAAATTTAAGCCAAAAGATTTAATGAAATCCTTTGGGATTAGTGCTCACTGGGCTGGGGAAATTGCATATCAACCTTGTCTCTGTAATCTAACCGTATGACTTGGTATTTGAATAGGAGGGTGTCCAAGAGAGACAACTCTGAGTTCATCAATAATTTACATTTTTGTAAGTTACAAATTTGGTATTTGGGATTCTGTTGCCATAGCAATCCATCTGGGCCTGAAGGGATGGTGTTCTAAGTGGTGGTTGTATAGGGATTCACAGTGTGTGCTTTAAATCCCTTCCAAACTAATCCTCAGATCTGTTTTGTGACTTATTTGAGGTTTTGTCAGAATCAGTGTTACTCGCAGTAAAAATTTTATGCTGAGCAAATTAAGCCCATAAAATATTAGTCTATGCATATCATTAAGGACTGTAAAGTTCATAATATATGGCGATTTCTGTTTCAATATGTGAAGCAATTAATAAATGCCCACAACTCCATTTTTTTCAACATACATTTAAATCTTTGTACATTATGCAACTAGAAATTATCCACACTCTGTACTAGTTATTAGGTAATTTGAACTTCATAATTGAATGCTAGCCTCATTTTCCCAGATGTCAGTTATGTTGTTTTACAGGATATTTGTCTATTCATAATACTTTATAACTTCCACTTTCAAGTAATCTGATTTTCTCTCATATCACGGAATAATGGAATGGTTTGGCTTGAAAAGTACCTTAAGTTCACCTAATTCTAACCCTCCTGCCATGGGCAGGGACGCCTCACACTAGACCATGTCATCCAAGGCTCTGTCCAGCTTGGTCTTCAACACTTCCAGGGAAGGAGCATTTACCACTTCTTTGGCCAACCTGTTCCAGTGCCTCACCACCCTCACAGTAAAGAACTTCTTCCTTTTATCTAATCTGAACTTCCCCTGTTTAAGTTTAAACCCGTTACCCCTCGTTCTATCTCTGCAGTCCTTGTAGACCCCCTTCAGATATTCACAGAATCACAGAATCACCAGGTTGGAAGGGACCTCTAAGATCATCAAGTCCAACCC
>NDXB01006833.1:0-22874 GCA_002631895.1 Agapornis roseicollis | reverse complement strand
GGGGGGGCAATAGGAAAGCAGTTTTAAAAAACAAACACCCATCAGACCCCATGGTTTTCCTCTAAGCACTTAGCTGCGCTTTCCACCACCATGTTCTAAGGTTACCACAATAAAAGGAAGCCTTTTAGTTCCAACTGCTGCCCTTTGTGTAGTGTAGTACATTGTTTGCAGGAGGCATGCAGTGCTGCTCTTACTCAGAGGAGGATCTGCATCACCCAGTGCTTAAAATGGATTGCCAGGTAAGCTGACAGGAGTTGATATTGAACACTGCATCCAAATATGTTGAAGTCCATATGGTGCAGCACTGGAGTGTTGCTGCCTCTCTTATTTGTATATAAAATGTTTTTCTTCAAGCTTACCACTTCAGTGGCACTTTCTAAAATGCTCTGGACTGATTAAAAATACATGTGGGTTTACTTCCAGACCAGCCTTTGTTTCTATGAAGACGGCAGGAAAAGAGTTCATTTAGGTGTGGTGATAGCCTGTCTGCCATTCTTTTCTTCCATCTGCTAGGCACCTGAAAGCATAGGTGATGTAAGAATAGTCACCAACCATGGCATAGGTGACGGAAGAATAGTCACCAACCATGGCATGGTACTCAGAAAGAAGAGTCTTTTCCATACCTTTGCTAACTGAATAGCTCCTCCTGCCCACTTTCCTTGGTCAATTTTTGGAACACTTGGGAGTCATACATACTTTTCACCTTGCTTTTACAGATTAATCTCAAGAGGGTTTGCTGTATTGTCCAGGTGACACCTGCCTGGATAATATACAAATCACAGCTTGCAAACCAGTGAAGAATTTGCTCATTTTGCAGCCATATCAGTTTATTACCAATGCCATCACTTACTGTCTGTGGTCTTTGAGTGTTCCTGGTTTTAACTCTCCTGTTGCTGCTGGTAATCCCCATGTTGAGTGAATGCTGCAAGCTTGTTGCCCTGGACCTGAGTGGCAGAGCATACTGTGTTATCAACAGCACAGAGTTAAAGAAGAGCTCAAGTAAATGCAGAAGTTGCCGTTTCTGACCTCCAAGAAGAATGTTAAGGTAGAAGAAAACCCAAACAAACTACCCCAATGAAAAACCAAACACACAGAGAACACCGTGTAGTACTGATAGAAAACCAGGTTGCATAGTCTGGAAAAAGTAGCTCATGGATGACCTTGACACAAATTAGAATAAAGCCTATTGGCAACTGTCTGCAATTGTTACAGCTCATACCATTTCCTTTTCATTCATAGTAATAAGTGTATCAGCATTTATTCTTCCAGCAGGACACATCTCGGGGAAGCAGAAACTACTTGCTGCACCAACTCTGCTTCATTCTATGTGATTATTTTCACCACAACTCTGTCTTTCCAGGTCCTGTTGAAAGCCAAGATTAAAAGGTGTACGTGGATGGCGTTAACCATCTGTTCCCAGTGACACTAAATTCCCTAGTGAATTCCAGTCTTTATCTCTCTAGATTTCTGAAAAGCCACTTGATGCTAGGTTTTTTATGCAGCCACTTGATGCTAAACCTTCAGCCACTAAAGCAATTCTCATTGTATCCAATGGTATGCTTCCTATTGGCTGTAATGTGGTTCAATCCTGATTTGTAGCTATATACAATGTGGTGTTGCTATACCACAGGTATACCTACCAAGGAGGTAGCTGTAATCTTGGACTTGTTAACTGAGACAGTGTTCCTCCTCCTTCCCAGGTATGATAAAAGGTGTTTCAGACAACATTGCTTTGCTGTTTTCTGGCGTTATTTCAGGGTGGATGTCCAAGGGACTCAGGCCTTCTGCTGAAGCTGTAGGAGAGCAGCTGGCAGCTGCCCAGAGCTCAGAACTACGCAGTCTGGTCAAGCTGTGTTCAGCACCTGTGAATCCTGAAGCAGGGGCTTGGAGGGCTGACTACACAAGTGTCACATGAAACCCAGGAAGAAGTACAGAAACTGAGACAGGTCATGGCCTAGTGCATTAGAGAGGGAAGAAGAGAAAGCTATGAGGAGAAGGAAGGAGATGTGAGGATAGAGAAGAAGGAATAGAGAAAAAGATAGAAGACATGGCTGAAACTGCTAATCTACAGCAGTTACAAACTAGCTGAAGTTGTCTGTGCACAACTCCTGGAGTTGAGGTGACCTGTTTCAAAATGACCTTCTCCTTTACAGGCAAACCAGGGCTATTGCAAGTAACAGTTGCCACCCTGACACAGGTCTGAAGTCAGGCACAGTGCAACTCAGATTAACAGATAAGACAAATCTTTACATGATGCAAGTCTGGAGTGCTGCATGAGAAGTGTTAGTGTTAATGCATGAAAACTTACACCTGTTTAATATTGACTTATTACCTTGAAAATTACTTCTGATACTGCTTGTATTATGGACCAAGAGCTCTGCAGTCTTCCTTTCACCTTTTTGAGAGAAAAAAAGAAAAATACCACAAAACCTTCACAGCATCCATCTATTGTTACAGACATAGGAATAAAAAGAATCACGATACAGAGTTCTAACACTTTTCAGACCAGGTGCTTATATAGTTCAATGGAGTTTCTATGTTAAGCAAAGAGAAATCCAAGCTCCTCAGCCAATTTTTCCAGCTCTGCATCATGCTTTACAATGGTCGCTCACTGCAGGGGGGAAAGAAAACATCTCCTTTCTGTCACAGCTGCTTTCCTTGTGCATAGTAGCATCAATGACACTTAAAAGTTTTCCACCAACTTTCCCCTGAACTTTATTGGTTTAAGGCAAGAGAAACCAAGTATATTTGTGCATTAATTAAAAATAATTCCCTGTTCTTTATTTCCCCATGTTTCATTCATGTCTTGTCTTCAGCAGTGTGCTAATGAGATTTTCCCAGTTTCCTGTGGCAGGAATAACTAACATTTTCCTGCAGAAGGAAACTATAATTAAAGTTGTAATGCTTTATATTCTTCATGGCACCTTGAAAGACCACTGGAGTTTTTCATGTTTATTCCATTTACTAGGAATTTAGATATCACCCATCAATTTTTCTTGCATGTGTTTGTCAGACTGACAGTAGGGTTTGGTAACACAGAGAGAAGCAGCAACTTAAGGCAGGTAGGAGTAGAAATCCCTAATCAAGCTTTTTTAAGGCACATGAATTATGTAAGCGTCGTGTTAAAAAGTTACCTAACAAACCTCTGAGAAGAAAGATTTTTGCTAAAGGTTTAAGTTCTGGGTTAATTCAATTAAAGGCTAGAAAGCTCTCACCACTGCTATGAGATCCTCTAAAAAATTACCTGCAATCATAGGCATGCACCTAGGTGAATTACAAGGGCACAGTCTTGCTTGGTTTCCCCACATAATCTGTCATTAAGGTGTTCCAAACCCACTAATGATACCTGATGTCCTGCAACTTGGGATCCTTTGTTTCCTTTAATTGCTTCCTCCCCTGAATGCAGCTCCCCTCATATTTCCCCATTACATCCCTACAGTGCAAAAGACAACACAAGTTACGGTTTGAAGTTACTAACTTGGAAGTCAGAGTTTCCTGTGCTGCTTGAGCAGCTGTGGTGCAGGAAGCCATATGGCTTTTGAGCTGATTTAAAACAGCTTGAGGAAAAGTCAGGCTTTCTCCTCTACCTAAATGCTTTCATTACAGAGGCCNCTGTGCTGCTTGAGCAGCTGTGGTGCAGGAAGCCATATGGCTTTTGAGCTGATTTAAAACAGCTTGAGGAAAAGTCAGGCTTTCTCCTCTACCTAAATGCTTTCATTACAGAGGCCATCTTCTCTTTCCTACTTGGCTTAAGTTTCATATTGCTTCAAAGCTTAAGGAGGGATTTGGAGGCATTGGACACATTGCTCATCAAGACTTATTTCCCCAAGAAAGTGAGTTACAACACGCAACCTGTCTTTAGCTGCAGTCATATTCCCCTTGGAAACTGCAGCTTCCAGGTTATAGTAAACTTGACATTGCAGCTCATCAGCCTGCTGGAAGGCCTCCCATTTTAAACTGCGCTCTTGGGTTAACCAGCTTCTTACGTAAAACATGGTAAGATGATTAATGACAGCAAAAAAAATTCATCATCTGAGAGCTCTGTCTCAAAGCAGGAGCCTAGATTCAGAGGGAAAAGGTGTTATTACCTTATGTGCTCTTGTGAATGAGAGGCCATCCGTTCTTGCTGGTTGAAATAATCTGTAATCACAGCTTTGCTAAACGTATCCATAATCCCTCTGAGTACAAAATACAGCACAAACAGTGCAAATTCTCATTACTGTTTAATAGGAATCTGCATTTCAGGCATTACTGGAGGAAGACAAAAACAATACAGAGGCCTTTACTCACAATTCTCTGCACGTAACTCTAATTAGACAAGACCCTACCTCCGTTTTCAGGGCAGAGGTATGAGGGAACACCAGCAGCTCTTCCCACATCTCTCCCATGGACTCTAATTTGCTAAGTTTAAATGTAAGGTTAGGTAGCGTTAACAACCATGTAGGTGCTAGCTGCAGCTGGGACTGCTGAGTGGAGATAAAAGCCTGTACACTGCAGCTGCCATTTTCATTCTGCTTTCCTCAAAGGCTGATGCAGCTGTTGACATCTCTCATCTCTGGAACGGTTGTTTTGTAAACACAGCAAAACAGTTCAGAGCCCCATCAAAGGCAGAAAATCAGTGGTCTAGTGTTTGTGCCAGCTGCTCTGTATGTGTGAAAGTCTCTCTCATGATTTTGTTTAGAAAACATGCCCCTACCCTGAGAAATTACTCCCAGAACAGTGGCATTTGTCATCCTGAGTCTGGAAAACAAACAACCTATGCTTTCACATTGATGCTTTAGAAGATTGAAGACAGAATATATTTTGCTTGGTTCACGGGAGAGGCATTCAGATACACTTACAAACCTTTTCCTCTGTCTAGACCAAGAAAGCAAGGGCCAAGAGACTTAAGTGGCAGCAAAGCTGTCAGTAGATGGATTCATCTACTTAAAGTCTAACCAAGTGGTTGCCAAAAATATTTTGTTCTGCAGGCTACAGTACAAAAGCACTGCACTTTCACAGCCAAAAGCCCACTCTGGCAGGTGTGCTAAACACAGAAGTTGTATTTAGTTGGCCAAATCAGTTTCTAAATTGATCCCTTTTACGGCAAGATAAATTGTAAAAGTGGACCTGGTTACTCAGTTACACTCAACCAACGATTAGCAAACAGTTTCAAACTCAGTACATCACCTGGGTACAATGGCATCAATTTAGTGAAAACTAATGCCATTTCTGTGGATTAAAGCAGTTCTTTTCCCACTACATTCATTTGTTAGTCCAGAATTTGATAAGCAGTGTAACACATGAAACGGAGGTAAGGGCAGAGTTTGTCAAATGCAGAGTAGTTGGAGCAAAAGGACAGCAGTTTGTCAGCTCTGCAGCACTGGTGTCAAAGCGCTGCCTGGGAAACCTCACAGGGAGAGCCAGGAAAGCAACGGACACTGTGGACCCAGGAACATAGCCCCAGCAGGGAAGCAGAGCCCAAGTGAGGGTACAAAGCTCCCAGTTTAACCTGGTGACAAGGACTGATGGTTACAGCCTGGGGCACACCACTGGGCTACAGCCTAACAGGGGATGCACGGCTGGCTGGAGTCTTCAGCTCACTGAGCTCAGCCACTTGCTGCTCTCATTGCTGATTCCCCATGGGGTGCAAGTGTCCTCTGTCTACCACACTCATTCCCCCTGCACTAGTGCCTTACACAAACACTTGGGCAGTTTGCCTCAGACGTAAGGAGAAAAAATCTTACTCTCTAAAGCAAAGATACTAAACCAGGGTCAAGAGGAAGCTCTGAGAAGCCTCAGAACCACAAAATGCCACCAGTATGTGGAACAAAGCCCTAAGTGCCCAGCAGGCATGGCCCAGCACAGTGCTGAGGCTCCTGCTGCAAGGCCCTCGTCCCAAGCCCTTGGAGGGCTGCAGAGAAACTCTAAAGTTCAGACCTGAAGGGATACTCTCAGATGAGGTCAGACAGTGTTAAAATCTGAGACATCTCTCCAGAAATGCTACTGGTCTTCTTTTTTCAGCTCTACATTATAAGCTTACCTGCTACATTTCTTTTTCGACTCCTTGTTGTTGAAGATGGCATGTTTCAGAAGACTTTTCAGCTTCCTTGGTTAGACATTTCACTTTCTACTCTTTTTCTTCCACCTCTTCTCTATGTTTTCAGCTTTCATTGCACTCAGTACTTGTCTCTTTTCGGCTTCTGGTATCTTCCTCTGTACTACTTCCAATCGCATTAGTCTCTACAACATACAATCGTGAAAGCTTCAAACTTAAATTATATACACCCAATTCCCACACACACCTTTGTATATTTCCTTTTAAACCTTGATGAGCAGTCCTTGGATGTCATGCCCAGCTGAGCTGAATGAGGAGAGATTCCATCCTACATGACTTGGTACTATGAAATGTTGGCAAACAAATCTGAATTATCCTATGATCTTGTGAAAGGACCACAGTCAGCCCCAAGCCCAAATTAAAATCCGGGTTTCAGGACTGGGGAGAGCAAAGGAATGGTAACGGGGAGTGGGAGCACAATGCTGTACTTACAGCATTGCTCATTAGAGAGAGAAGCCTCAAAACAACATTCATGTGTAGAACTCATTCAATTATAAACAAACACGAAGGCAGTTGCTTCAGATTTCTTCAGTCTGCTGCAATTTGCTTTCTGCAGCCAGCCTCTGGTCTGCATGTAGAACTTGTTTTTGAAGCAGCATGCAAACAAGGAAAGAGATGGGGAGAAACGAGCACAGCTTTTTCAAACATAGCTCTTTATACGAGGTGTGTAGCAACAGCCAGTAAGTATGGATACATTTTGGAATCTGTATCACAATTGAATGCAATGGTATTGCAAGCCACCCATAATAGACCAAACCCTCCTGTACAGCCAAGGGTTATGGAACAGAGTCTGCTGTTTGTAAACACCATCATCACAATCTGTAGCAAAGAAAGAAATTAGGAAGAATAGAAAGAGCCAGAAGCTGATGTCAGAAACCAAAGAAACAAAACCAGCCACAAATGCAGCTGCTAGAAAGATGGTAGATCCAGTGAGCCTTTTGGGTTTAAACTGACAGCTTGTCATGAAGAAAACCAATTTATCAGCCAAAGGCAACTCCACTCTGATGAAAAATAAGAACACACAGACCTAAAAGCAGCCACAGCCCAAACATTTTTCCTTGGGGAGCTCACTAAGCCTTACTAAGGTTGGAGTTTTCAGAGACCAGCAGGCTCAGAATGGAGCAGTCAAACCATCAGATGTCACTTTTTAATATTACATTTACATTCATTACCCTTGTACTGGAATGAGCAAGTTGTTTTGGCTAAACCATGTTTCCCAGAACAGCATCAAGTCTTGACTTGAAGATACTCAGTTGGACATATTGTCATTTCCATGGTTAATCATGGCTTCTAATTTCCCATTTTCAGTTTGTCTGCCTCAACTTCTAGTTACCACCTCTTGTTGTGACACCTTTCCATAAGAACCCTTTAAAATCTGCTATTTTCTCCCAACAAAATATATCTGTAGACTGTAATCAAGTTACTCAAATTACTCTTCTTTCAGATAGGCTAAACAGACTGAGCCTTTTAAGAGTTCTTGGCTAGAAAGCATTACCTGCAGCTCTCCAACAGTTTTAATAACTCTTCTCTGCACTCTCTCAATTTTTTCTTCATCTTTTTTAAGTAGTACCCTCTGGAACCAGCAGCAGTATCTGTGTGCTGCGCACAGAGCTACAAACTCATTTTTGGTACATTTGTGCTAATCTCCTTTTTATAAACAACATGATTGCAGCATCCATCCTTTCCAGTGCCACTCTACATGGCCAGTCATCTGTCTGTTACAGTCCTCGTCCTATCCAGGGATGCGGTCACCCTGTTCTCCACAAGTCCTGCTTTCTTCTCATTCTTCATCTACTTGAGCACTGAGGCACTTCTCAGAGAGATAACAGTGATCTGTATGATTCTGCATTCCTGCTCTGCCTACATCGTTATTCACTCAATGTACCTTATCAAATTCACTAGCATTCCTCCCCAAACATGTCACTGGTAAATTTTGTAGTCTATAATTTTATATTTATTTCCAAGTCACTGACAAAAATGTTGAATACTGATAGTTCTGCTCCCAACCCCTGCAGAAATTCATCAGGAACTATCTTCATTTAATGAAAATAATACATTTTTATATGTCAAAAAATCTAGCTCTCAATCCATTTAGCATTTTTATTGGTACTGTGTAATACTAAAATTTAAAATATAAAAGTTATGAGCTGCTAACCCAAGCATTACATGGCCCTTCCAAATATATATTGTGTCTCTAGCACTATGTTTATCTATCTAACTTGTAATATTATCAACAGAATGAACTGAAGTTGGTTTGACAAGACTTATTTTCCATACAATAATGTTTCTTGGTGGTAAGTATACTGCAAGTCAAGGGTATGCTTTTCAGTGCGTAGAAGTGAAAGGCAGCTTGCCATGGCGGTGATGTGTCCATGAAGGTGCTCAGAAAAAACCCCAGATACATAACACATTTGTTCTGCATTTAATGAAAACTTCCCTGAACATTTCCTTGAAATTTAATGATTGGGTGAAAGAGGAATAACTCAAGATCTGCAATTTAATTATTCTATCGGTCTGTGGAATTAAATATTCATAGTGTCTTTGCCTCTGCTAACATATGCATCCAATGATGTTGATAGCATACAAAAATACAGTGCCTGTAGCTGTCATTTTGGTACATGACTCAAACTTCATCCAAGTGGCTGTAGTTTTTTCTGTAGTTCTCTCTACCTGCAGTGGTAAAAACGTGCAGATAAACATGTTGTTTCAGTGCCATAAAATACACACCCAGCTTCAGTAACTGTATTATGCGATGCATTTTGAATCCATTTCTCTCCTGGAATAATAGTAGGCAAAATCCTCACTAAAGCAAGTGAGATGGGGAGGAGAACTGAGCTTGTTGCGCTGATGAATCAGGACCTGCTGAATTCAAATACCTGTTCATGCAGCTGTTTCTTCAGCTTGTCATTGCCTGCTAGAGATTTTGCAAGATCTTTTCTTACCAGTATGAGCTGCCCCTGAAATGAATCCACCTCTTGTTCTGCCATTATCTTAGCAATCAGGCTCTCTTTTGTTTTGAAGAGCTCCCTGTATACAGAAAGTATGTAACAGAAACAATTACGAGAGCAGTGATTTTCCCTGTTTTATATAGCAGTGGGTTTCTTGAAAGGTAAAGCTCTCAGAGATTTTTAGTGAAGTGAGTTTCAATTGTTCTTGTTTTTTGATAAAGGCTGGATCTTGTTTTAAGGCAAAATGAGAAACAGGATGGACAAGAGGTGTCCTCTAAAGGGGAAAACATAAGATAATCTTTCGTGTGGGTACAACTGCACAATTTTAATTATATTCACATGTCAACAATTCAAGTTCTCATTTGCAAACATACACAGAGCAACACAAAATTTGATCTTTCTTAGGCATTAGAAAGACCTGTCCATCTACTAATCTGTTTATTCTTTCATCAAGGTAAGAATGTGTGTCATTAACCTTCTTTTCCTTCTGGGCAGGATCTTTCTGCTTGTTTTAAATTACAAACATAAATGTGCACGTATAGCCAAGTTACAGTGTCAGGCACAGATCTAACAGCCTTCTCTCCTTTCCCATCCATTTAAACTGGAAAAAGCAAGGTTGAAGGATCGTCTGCACTTGGACTGGAGGGCAGAGAAATACAAGCTTTTACATCTTCAGGATCACTCCAAAGTCAGAAACAAGAAAGCTCTGTCTGGGCAAGATGAGTTAGTTTTCAATTTTAAAACAGCCAAATTTTCCCATTTATTTTTCTCAGTTTCAGACTTTTCTTTCAAATCCTGTGATGATAGCTCTTATTTCTTATTTAAATCCAAACATTTTCACTAATTCAAGTCATCTTTGACTGATCTGTTTAATAAGATATCCTAATGATTTAGCACCCCCTGGCTAAAACTGAACTAAGTGTATACACATCCAATTTTAGTTTGCTTTGACATTGACAAGCACACAAACCCCATTTTGTTTTCATGCCTTTCAAGTTAACGAATATGATCCATTCTGCCTTTCCTTTGCTTGATGTGTGCAGCTAATTAACCTATATATAACAATCAATAACCTCTTTGTTCCATTCTAACCAGCCTCATTTAAAACAGTGAGGCACTTTTCTTTCCATCCATTATCACTTTTGTTTAATTTAGCAAGCTTTGTGCTTCATCTTGTATCTCTGTAATTAGATTTTATAAACCTCACCCTGTGCTCTGCTTTGTGTAAGTAGATACCAATTAATAAAACTGAAATAAGCCCCAAACCCTCAGCCTGCTCCCAAGCCAACAGTCCAGTTCATTTTCACTTCATGTCTGCCTGTTTGTTTCTACCCAAAATCTGCAGGTTCCATGAGCTCCTATAGGCTCACTGAATAAGAGCGAGCCTGCCTGTTCTGACCATTAGTTTTCAGAAAATTAGACACCAATAACAGGTGAGATGGTAGGGAAATACCACCTTCTCAGCACCTCTAAGCTTTGCAGAGAGCTGTGCCTTCTGAGTGGTTTGCTTCCAGCAATTCAGAGCCTTCAGTTTATACACCAGCTTGCTTAGCTGAACGTTTTCATCCTGCAAGAGCTGCAGCAGTTCCTGCTAAAGAAGATGTTGATAAGAATAAACTCATAAAGATTACTTTCACCAGAAAGAAATGTATGGTTTGGAAGTAAGTACAATTGTAAAAGCATGTATTTGTATTTAATGTTAATTTTCAAATAGTTATACTTTGCAGTTTGAAACAGCAAAGCCCTTGGCAATGAATTTCTATTACTGGGTCTCCAGGGAAACAGGAAATGTGAACATTGCCCAGAAAGTGGGGAAGAAATGGAAGAAATTTAATCCAAAATAGCAAACAGGAAAACACCTCCAAAATGAAGCACTCTTAAAGGTGATATTATGCCAAATGGGGATTCTGGTTCATACCATACCCAGTAACCTGGTTCACCCTAATTGCAATGTCCTTAATAAAACCAAAATTAGTGGATTCATGGCAGGCATAGTCATCAGGTTTTCTTGTTTGTTAAAAAGTAGCAGACTTCTTCCAGGAGTTACTGAGGACTGCTGGAGTTCCTGGCCCTTCTGCACAGCAGTTCTACCCTTCAGAGCCAAATGACAGAGAAGTTCTACCACTCAGTGTCACTTTCTTGCCTTTTGTGTCTCATATTAGTTCTATCTGCAGCCAGGCTTTGGCCTTCCTAATTTCATCACTCTGATGTTATCCCTTTGTTGCCTATCTGTTTCCACTACCTGTAATCCTTCTTTTTGTATTTTAGTCCTTTAAGAAGATCCTTGCTAAGGCAAGCAAGGCCAAGATTCTGCTACGCTCCCCGGTCTTCTTGCATAACAGGTTGGTTTTGAAACTTCTCTGTCTTCTTTAAAAATCACCCAGCTTTCCTCTGCACCTTTCCCCTCTTGGCAGTTTCCCAGGGACTCGACCTAGCAATTCCCTAATTCAGTTACAGTCAGCTTTCCTGAAGTCCCAGGTCCTAGCTCTGCAGCATAATTTTGCAACCTTTCTCCTGATCCTTTCATTTCAATCTATCATTTCATCATCACTGCAGCTTCAGATGACACCACCCGGTTTTTCCCTGTTTGTGAGCTGCAGAATTAGGGATTTACTGTGGTTGGCTCCTCTTTTAGGAATTTGCTTAGGAATGGCATTTGCTTTTAGGATGTTATCACTAATGCTGTCTAGGAACTGACAAGGCTTTCACAATGCTGTGTTCCCCTTCCAGTAGATTTTCAGATGGATAAAACCTCTGAATTCCAAAGCCTGGACTCAGAAATGCTTTTAGCCCTCTACAGACAGGCCCATCCAATTTATTCTCTTGACCAGCCTGCCTGTAACAGATTGCTCACCAGTCATTAATCATCACTAACGTTCCTCCTTCCTCTGACCTTGACTGAGGCTTTCAGTGGTACATCTCCGCATTCATTCATGAGCTCTGTGAAGTGAATGAACTCTACAGAGCGCAACTCCCGCTCCTCTTCTTCCCTGCTGATCCTTCTTAAGCACCCTGTAACTACCCATGACCTTGGTATGCACCACCCTGCCAAGTTCCCATGACTTAGCTTAAACCACAGCCCTTTGACTGCACTCTCCTTGTTTGCTGCTTCTGCACACACAACCCCATCTCCAAGAGGGCATGTGGGAGTCTCCCTGCAGCCTTCTCACACACGGACCTCTTCCATTTCTGCTGGTTCCTCATTTACTTCTGGGTGTCTCTATCCCCCAGGCTCACTGGTGGTTGAATGCCCTTCTCACTGTTGGCCTTACAGTTGTATCCTGCTTCGCACGCTTCTCTGCTTGAGAGAACTGCAGGCATGTTTTCTTGAGAGAGAAGTATTTAACCATTATCCATTTGATCTTACTTGTATTCACTGACTGACTACCATAATTTCAGTACAAATTGAACTCTGCTGAGGAGGACTATTTTTGAATATAAAAGGGATTGCTTTGGAAATGGTAGCCTGGAAAGTAATTTCCAGGCTTTAGTTCGTTACTCCCAGAACATCAGTTTTGGGGGCACTTTTTCAAAACATAAAGCTGAATATTTTTTTTATTCTACTTAACTCCAAGTGGAAAAACCAATTCTGTCCTATTGTTTTATACAACCAGCTTGCAGGACATGAAGTTGGAACTCCCATCAACACCCAATCAGGGTAACTGAACATATCAGATACTCTTTCCCCCACCCAAAAAGGGACATGGCAACACATAGCAATGGTGACATACGACTGAATGTGAGCTCATATTTATGCTTCTTCAGATCCAAGTTCAGGATCTCTGATGTTTACCTGTGCATGGTGTTAGTTGCCCTCAGAACAGACTGAAAGCAGAGTTTATAAATTTAGAACCAAATTCAGTTTAAATACCTGTGGTTATTCAGGGTCTAAGTGCTGGGTTTGGTCTTTCTCCATAATTATTTTCCTAGAACCAGTGTATCAGGAAGACAGAACAATAGTCTTCTTGAATCCAGACACTACAAGAAGTGGAATTTTAGTTGTATCATTTGCAGGCAACCTATTGGCAATCCTGGGATGTATGTATTCAATGAAAGTAGCAACGCCATGGTGAAAAAATGGGCTTTCTGGTGAAAACTGGACTCGCCCTCAGCATTGCAAAATAAAACACAATATTCCCTGAATCACGATTGTTCTGAACACAGACATTAATCAGCACTTAAAATCTTGGGAATCTGATGCAGGTAGTTGCTCTATAATACAGACTGTTACAATCAGGTCAGTTTTTACAGGCTAGGCTAGGTATCTTTGTGAGTAATGATATACGTCGCTCCAAAGAAATCAGTGAACTGCTTGAAAACAACGGCATTGTTAGAGTGAGCAACACAATTACACAGTGGACATGAAGGTTCTGAGAAAAATATTGCAAACTATAGCAAACTGAAATATTATATCCAGAAAGTTCCCTCCACTGTAAGTAAAAAGGTCCTCCATCACTCTCTCTAATGTGCTACCTGTTCCACCGAGAATACGCCTCCTCTCTTGGAAAAGATACACTATTTTTTACCAGACATTTTTACAAGATGCTTCTAGCAGCAGGAGATAAATGATTCACCCATTCATCCACCTGGAACACTGCAGCAATTTATTCCTCTGAGTGCTACACTTGTTGGCAAATTATACAGCAGCACAAAAAAGACCGATTGAGTACCCCCTCTTATGCTGTACCTACTTTTAGATGACACAAGTCAGAAATAGGTTCCACACTAATGATTCATATCCATCCTGTACTTCCTTTCTAATCTTCTCTTGGAGACCAAGATTTTCTTCCTCTAAGTAAGCCACCGAGCTGGGCTCTGAGGGTAGTTATTTCCATAATCATCCCATGGCACAGCCCCACAAACTATCACAGCAGAGAAAGGGAATGAGCAAAGCTCAGGGTAAGCAAATGCCATAGTCTTGGAGCTCTGAATATGTTGCACGATACTTTATTAAGTAGAGCAAAAATAACTGGAAGAGTAGGAAGAGTTGTGGCAGTTCATGACCAGTATTTGAAAGGGCAAATGCCTAAGTCTCATACGTAACCTTAAAATGTCTGTTTATGGTCATCAGGAAAGAAAGATGTCTTCCTTAATAGGCATGAAAATTGACATAAGGAAAAGTGTGCAGAGGACAGAGGAGCAGAAAGACTAGGGGGTAGAATTAAGGAATCTGATTTTAGAAGACCCTGTGCATGGCTCTGCTATGCCAGTGAGCTGGACTCCCATAGCATAATGTCCCCTGTCTCCAGAAAGTCAGAACAACTGTGACCAAGCTTCTCTCAGTAAGCTGTGAGGTAATGCATTTATCGGAGCAAATATGCTGTCTGCTGATAAGCTTGTACATACAGACCATTTAATATATGATAAAAACAATTATGTGTTCCATTTGTTGATACTGAACAACATACCTCAGAAAGGGCACGCAGGTTAGCACAAGTAGGAAGGTACATGACAGACCTTAAACAGGTTTAAATGACAGGATTTAAATTTCACACAGGCACATCACTGCTAGCTATAAATGTCTAGCCATTTTCATACCACTGAACAGCATTTGCAACCAGATGAACACAATAGAGAAAAGCTAAAAGTCATTCTTAGTATATTACGTTACTCAGATAAGAAATAGGCATGACTGCAGACTGTAGGCGCAGCCAACATCACAGCCTGCTTTCAAGGTTGCCTGGCACCTCCATGTGCGAGACCTAAACAGTGAATGCTAATAACTGCACTGGGTTCTTGCTTAAATTTTCTGTGTCAATTGGGTTTTGTCTTACAGCAAACATCACTAAGAGACTTTTGAAAATGAATGCTGGGGGGAAATACCTGTATTTGAACCCCACTGAAAAACTCTGGGATCTTTATTCAGAGCAGCGCTAACTTTTCCCTGTTTGAGGTACCTTTTCTGTAAAAGTGTCAAAACCTAAGACTTTGTCAAAGAACCCCCGCCAGCCTGCATGGTTCATGTGTATTACTTAGAGACTTTTTAGTTTTTAAACTATCTGCCGTCCCATGATGGCTGCTTTCTAACCATTCATTGTTTCTAACACTGAGCAGCTGAGCTTGCTCTTCAGACTTGCAATGGCCTCTCTTAGTTGTTTTAGGCTAGTGAGAAGTGCAACTACAAGCAGGAAGTCTCTTTTGGAGCTGGAGCAGAGCCCAGAGACAGCAGGCAGCTGATGACCCTGAGCCACTTCCTGCAAGTACAACACGCATGAGACAAGGATTTGGTGGTGATGGGCTAGCACAGTGGAGGGGGAAAGAGACTCCACTGTCCACAGGCTCCAGGAACTCCCTACTGACTCTTCCTCTATCTTCCCATGCAGCTGAAACCTCACACGTGTTTCTCATTTTCTCTCTCTCCCTCCAGCCTTCCCAAACAAATGGACAGGACAGTGAAATCAGCAAAGAAGGGAGGTTGCTGACAAGACACTGAACAGAAAAGGATGGGGGTGGGGAGTGTGTGTGGGGGTGCATGTGTAAAAAAAAAGGAAAACACCATGAGGAAGCGTGGCAAGAAACTGCTGAGAAGCCCATAAAATAACTGAAATCTTGTAGACTGTGATGGGGACAGATGAAAAGGAGCCCAGGAATGAAATTCAAACTGCAGGTGTCCTAACACTATCCCTGAAACACAAGCAGTCTTCTCCCTAGTGTAGGTGTCTGTAGAAGCTGACATGCCTCTTAGCGGTGGAGTTTGTATTAATGGAGCCAAGCCTCCAGGTCAGCTAATAGTTTACATGGATATCACATGATTCCACATGATAGCATTTTTGATTTGTTGGCTTGGTTTACTCCCTTAAAGAATTCCACCAACACGTACCAACTACCCTAAAAATCACAGCTGAAGCTGCAAAGACAAGTGCTCAGAACTTAAGAGGAGTTGGTTATGCAGCCATGATATAGCATACCTGGTACCTACATTGCAGTGCGACCTATGTGCCTGACCCACTTCTATTTTCTATCTCAGTCAATGTACAGGGTTGAACTGTTCTGGAAAAAATGCCTTGTGAAGGACGAGACCCATCAGTAGATGTTTCAGTTAGAAGGCTGTGAGTGTATCACCCACTGTGAACATGAATCACAGAACGGCAGGCCGCTGCCTTTGCCTTCAAGTTATTTTGGTTTAGAAGTCCTGGCATGACTTCTGTCATTGAGCACAGAAACAGCAGCCCTAGGACTCCATTACCTTTCTTCTCAAAGACTGTCACCGATCACAGTGGGATTCTGTCCCAAACGAGACCACTAAGTGCTACCAATGAATAGACCATTATCACCAACCTGTGTCAGAGCCATGTTATTTTGGTTGCCACCTTCTTTCCACTGCGTGCAGCTCCTGAAGCAAGGCACAAAGATGCACAATGACTATGCTTGTGTATCCCAGCTCTCCACTTCAACAACTTCCCAGCCTGACAGCTTGACGTTAGCTTTTACTTAGCAACTGCCTCCCACCCAGAGAAACCACCGTCCCCTGTTCTCAAAGAGTAGAATCAACACTGAGCACACGAGTTCTTTTTGGTAAAGCCAAATACATGATGATGCTGCTGGAGAATGTTTTCATAAAGCACGGAGTAGGTCTCAGATTTGCTGCACTCTCTGCCCACAGTGCCACAGCCCAGGGTGGTGAGACACTGCTGTAAACGGCTTCTTTTCAAAGTAACCTAGGAAAACCAAATAAGCAACCTGGCAGGTGGCCTGAGTCACAAGAGTGGCTATGTACAGCATACATCAAAATAAAGCATGGCCACCTTACTGTAAAAGAAATGCTTCTGCCACATAAAAATGAAACAAAAATAAAATCATTCAATGTAAATGTTTTTGTCCAATCTACAATTTCCCTGAACTAACAGAAACCAGATTTTTGTCAGGTTCTTGACTGGTTCTAGCTGCAACTCTATAACGTATTTCTTTTTGACATCAGAAGCTAAAAGATCATTTTCAGCAGAGAAATTAAACCATCAGCTCAGACACTACCGGGATTGCAGTTGGACCCAAACACCCCTCCTCTCAAACAAAAAGCATGTTTTGTGGGTTTTAACTAGAAATGGTCATATTCGCATAGGATTTTCTGTAAAGTGAAACTGCTTCTTAACACTATGCTGGACCCCTGATTTAGTAATGACTCAGGAAGAAGAGTTCTCGCTACTGAATCAGTGAACAGAGTTCTGCAATCCTGCATTGCGGTTGCACATAAACCTCCAGCCCTAGCTCATCTTCACATTATTACAGTCCTGGGAGGTGAAATAAACCTGTCAGAAGGCAGCAGGGCAATACACAAGTTTGCTGCCAATGCTGCTATTACAAACCAACATAATCTGAATCTAAGCTCGTAAGCTTAAGAAATGTGTTTCTTTTTTAGGTCACTGATTGACAAGAGCTTTAATAAATGAAGCTGTAAACATGATTTAGCTGTTGCTTAGACAGAAATGCAGAATATGTACCTCTCTCTGTATCTGATTCTTGGTAGTTTTCCATCAGCCTTTGAATACATGTTTCAACTCTCTGGCATTTTACAACTGGGAAATTTTCTTGCATTACCCTATGTTTGCAGAGCTCTGCAGGAACAGAGGGAGGGAAAAAACTCAAGGAACAAAACCCGAATAAAGCCACAGCTCAGTGAGTACCACTGGCACAAAATATTGATCTTTCAGTAATCCCTGTGATCTGACACTGGGTGTGCTTTGTAGCTTAGGGTTTCCCAGCTTTCCTGAAACGTTTACAACAAAAAGTAAATGTCATTGCAAACAGACTGCAAAGCGTGTGTTGAGCAGCAGTATCAAAAGCGTTCTGGCATCAAAGCCAAAATGCAATTTCATTACCACTTGTTCTGATAATAATGACCTGAACACAGCCGTGTATTGGAGCTTCCTGTAAGTATTGAGTAAAGAACATGACTTTTGCATGAAATTGAACCTTTCTGTGCACTAATTTTTCTTGCCTGCAACCACTACCAGTGGTAGCAGGGTACATTTTTCTTCCCTTTCTTTTTCCACTATTTCTGTTTTACTGTTTGTGCCTGTGAATACCCAGGTTGCCCGCACCCATGCAGTAATTGTACCAAGTAAACACCTAATGTACTAAAAAAGTTGGCATTTAAATTGCACTGCTAGGCCTAAACTATTAATACTGCAACACAGAGGAGTAAATAAGTAATTTCCTATCAGTCTGTTTGAGGCTGCTTGCAAACTCCAAAATAACTAGTGTTCAGCCTTTTTTGCACAAGTGTGTTTGCAATGATTATGGCTAAACATTCACTTTATAAAGAGCAAATGCACTCTCAGATTTGGGGAATTTGAATCTGCTGAACAGACAGAATAATCAGGTCCACGCAGAAAGGTGTATGGCATCTTGGTACACGGTTCCTTGTGGCTTCCTTCAAGGTGCATTTCTGGAATTTCTCACAATGGGCTCTCCAAACCAGACTAGAGTTTCCTGAGGGTAAGCTGGTTTTCATCCATGATACCTTCCCCACACTTCAGCTTGTCCCTGGCCTTCAGATGGGTGCAAAGGGCAGTGGGGAGCTGAGTGTAAATGTGCTCTCCTGTTCACACTCAGGACAACTCCTTGCTGCCTTTATGCATCAAGGCTACTTTTCCCACTTGAGACTGTGGCTCCCATACTTCCCAGGAAGAGTATTTTAATTCTCCTTACCAGGAGGGAGGCTGGCCTTTTGTCTGTCTCTTTCAGATGTCATCAGACTCATCACCTGGTTAATTTTCTTCTACACATCATGGATCATCTGGATTTCTAGGCTTTCCAGAAGCTTCTGCAGATAGAATCAAGTTTAGTACTTAACTCTTATTGAATATCTATACTGCTTATAAAGCAAATTGTCAACTAGCAGACTAAATCAAAGCTATTCTCTTTCTATTCTTCTCTGAAATACAGTACTGTTAGATACAATATCAAGGTTAATCTCATTTAGGGGTGACTGTATGCCCAGTGGTCTGCCACAGATACTTGGAATAAAGGCAGGTTCCTCTGTTTCTTTGGTGACTCCCAGGACCCACAGCTGGCTCCACACAGCAGAATTGCCATTGCAGAGCTTCCTGGGTCACCCACATCTGCCAGACTTCCCCCCATGTCAGCCTCCTGGGGCTCCATTTACCAAAACTTGCAGGAAACCATTGCTGCTGTGTGGTCCCCCACAACACCCCACTAGCAGCCCTCCCATTACCTGGCACACTTTCATTTCAATTTCTGATGTTTCTCTGTGGGGAAGTATATGCTGAGTGCTTGTAATGGGGTCTCCGAACCCCTCTGTGCCTACATGACTATGGCTTTCATGGCCAGGTACAGGATATTTGTGCTAGAATCATCAAGACATGGGTATTTCACACATTCTCTCTCAAAATTACTGACATTTACTGACTTTGGACCTTAACTCTCTATCATCATTGCTCAAATAGACCAAAAAATTCCCTCCACCTCCTCTGCCCTCCTTCATATCTGACCATGGGTTTGCTGAGTGCTTCTGAGTGCTTAGTGCCAAAGCAGACACTGGTGTTAAAAGCAAAGAAGCCATTGGCAAGGCATTGCCTGCTCGAAAGGGCTGTTGCAGGTGCTGCTGCAGAATCTCCTCCTGCTCAAAGGCCAGTGTAAGCAAAGCCAGGGGCAAGGAGATCACCTCTCTTCCCAGGAGACAACAACTGCTAAGCCAAATCACAGGCATCACCACAAGAACGCTCTGGGTGTGGAGTGATTGGGAAATGCTGTGGCTGGGGCTCTCCTGCGGCTGCCCAGCCCCATGTTGGAAGCACAAGCTGTCGCTCACTTTGCACAAGGAATTTGTGCCTCTGACTCCCAGCCCTCCTGTGCCTCAGTGCTGCTTTGCCCTGGAGCTGCTCCCTCTGCAGTTTGTGAATTAGAGGTAGGAACTGTGGGGCCCAGCATTGCACAGTGCCTGCTCCAGTCTGGTGGAAGCACGTAGGAGGTAATACTGGGATACAGACAAATGGAGACCAGAATAGAGCAAATCTGGTAACAGCTCTTCATACACACACTGACAGATTCAAACCTGTCAAACTAAAATGCCCTGGCCTTGTAGGGACAGGTCCACCGATCATTGCTTCCTCTGTGCTCCATTGTATGACAATGGCACTTCCCAATGCTCCCATGCACAGATTTCACCTTTACTATGTCATCTTGCTCTTTCACTTCCTTTTTTGTGGTTTCTGGAGGACAAGGATTTATAAAAGTAATGTTCCATTTTCTGCTTCCAGAAGGGCCTCTCTGATGGAGATCTTCCTATTTTCTATTCTTGACTGCTCAAAGTTGAGCCAAGTAGGAGGGATGGGAGGAATTCTGCTGCAGTTCATCTAATGGGCTTCCAAAATTTCCATTTATTCAAGTACTCTATTTAATGTTGCTTATGGAGCCTGAAATACTGAGGTGGGTCACACGACTGAGAATAATACTCTTAGAAAACATTGTCAGCAAACAGTCTGAATAGACATTGAAAGAGGGGAAAAAACAACTGTACTAGCACAAAGAAACAAAAGGTAGCTCCCAAGCCTTTAAAGAAAAACGAATTCACCAGGATAATTATAAGCAAAAATAAAAGTGGAAACATCAGGGAAAAAAAAAAAAAGAGCAAGTGAAAAGGGGGGAAAGGAGGAAAATGGATGGAGAAGGCAGTCTATTTTTCTATTTTTCATCTTTTCAGTCACTCTGGAATATTCTTTGTAGAGAGGAACTGTACTGATACCCTCAGTCCTCAGCTTGAGCCAGCCCCATTCTGCCTTTAGTATTTCTAGTTGCTTCCATAGTATTAGAAAAGATCTCAGCAAGTTCAGTGATATGATGGGATCATGATGCCTCAGCAGAAGTTTGCACATCTTTTGGCTGTTCTGCAACCAGTTAGCACTTGACTCAGCTGTTTCTGCCAAATTCTGCTGGAAGTCACACAGAAATACTTTGCTTCAAAAAGCCATGACAAGCTTTTCACATGATTTTCTTTGCTTAATACCATCTCATGAAATATACAGTGAGACAAGACATGCGACAGGCTATTGCATAATCAGAACTTGCAGCAGGGCTTTACAACACTGTCATTCTGAGCACAGTACAGGAAAAGAAACCAGCCTGCTTTTTGATTCAAATGAGTACTCACATCAGAGATGGGAATAAAACTGCACAGAAGTTAAATCCTTTGTTTTATTGCTTCTTTCATCAAGGGAGTCGCTTCAACAGCATCACTCTGCTTCGTCTCTACTAAAGGTACTGTTACATAAATCAGACCTTGAAATAAGTAAATTTCTTCTTTCATTCATCTTATCTAACAAATCCATTAGTGTATCTGTTTTCCATAACAAACCATTCAAATTTCTCCCCATTCCTAGAACCAAATCTTTGTGTGGGTTCTGGCTGGCTTTAGGTGCTCCCAGCAACCATTCTTCACATCACATCCATAATGCAGCACTCAGGGAAGCACAGCCTGGAAGTACCTTGCCTCTCCTTGGATAGATTTGGTTTTAGTCAGTGGCCAGGCTGTTCCTTTCCCCTTTGCAGTGAGTAGCTCTTTATAAAGAAAGAACTGGACCTTCAGTGGACTGTGGGGAGAAGTCAGGACAGTCTCTTTTCTCCAGAAGTCAGGTGATACCAACAGGCCTCTAAGGGCATCTATCACTAGGGCCTCTCAGGATTTATAGGAGACAACATTGCTGCTTTTGCTTCTTACCAGATGGCCAGGAGTAGATAAGGTTATTGTGTCATATCTCATGTCTAGGTCAATTATGATCACAGTGATTTGGTTGCAAAAACTAATGGAAGTCCTACATAGAAGCTGTACAGTCCCAAGCAAACTGAGTTGTCAGAGGTACCTGTTGGCTCTTAGCTAGCAAGGTTTGACAGTGTGCATGATCTTCCACAGAAGAGCTGTAACTGTTCTGCAGTACAACCTCCATTAGAAATTGCATTGACATCAGCTCCGCATGAGCAGCTCCTCAGTCTGCATCACTCATGCTGCACAGGCACAGCTACAGAGGAAGGGAGAGTCTCTGAAGGTCTGCTGCACAGAGCTTAACCAGGAATAGCAAATCTCAGATAACTGTCTGCACAGGTGTTTTTTTGTGATATAAACACAAATGGATGTAGAGATTTTAGCACCATGGTCCTAAACCAAATGTGCTCATGCATAAAAATTATTTGATTCTCTAGTTCTAACACATTAGGAAAATGGTAGGTATAAATTTATTATCAATAAAAATGCTTTGCTCTGCTTGAAGAAAGCTCGATTGTGAAGTAAATGGTAAACTGGCTTTTGGACAACAAAGGGGGAGATGTTTTTTGTTCACATCTGTTCTAAAAAACCAAAGACAGGAAACAAGATAACAGTGGTTTTGCTGAGGTGAGGAGCAGATTCAAACCTGTCATTGTTCATTTGCCATGGTGAGTGGCTCCGGAGAGGAGCCTTCAGCTCCAGAGCAAGGGGAAACCCCACATGCAGAAGCCTCAGTTCCGATTGGAGAGAGCCACTGAGGGAGCCTCCAGCCCTTGCCAGGCCTTGCCCAGGAGCCGGTAGCTCTGCTGAGGCAGGCAGGGACTCACAGGGGGTGGGGCCAGGAGGGACGGTATCTGATTTGGTGGCCTCCTGTGATGGGGCTATGGAACTGATGGACAGGGGTAGAGCAGTTGACGTCATCTACCTGGACTTGTGCAAAGAGTTCGACACTGTCCCACACGACATCCTTGTCTCTGAATTGGAGAGACATCAATTTGATAGGTGGAGCACTTGGTGGATAAAGAACTGGTTGGATGGCCGCACACGTAGAGTTGTGGTCAATGGCTCAGTGTCCGGCTGGGGGCCAGTGACGAGTGGTGTCCCTCAGGGA